>AWOL01S0091546.1:0-57153 GCA_000715115.1 Nicotiana otophora | reverse complement strand
TGTATTCTTCTTAAGCACCTTCAAAAATACCACAACTACAACACTCACTCTGAGAATACATTATGTGAATTTGAAATTGTTCTTCTTACATTCCTTACAAAAAAATGTAGAATCTATACACAAGTCCGGAAACATTCTCAATTGCTATATATAATTCTCAAACCCACTGGAATCTTCTCGGGAGTCACCCACTTTGCTCAAATCTAATTGCACCGCCCAAATGGGCCAAAAGACACGTGCCCCATTAACACCACAACACTCAAAGAAGTAACTCTACTTTAACACCACATATCAAATTCATACTCCGTGCGTACTACATCATTCACCAATAACAACTCACTCATCCCGCGAATTTCATTTACTCATACGTGAAATATAATCCTTAACCAGAAATTTCCTTATTCGAGTCATCCTCGATCTCAACTTCTGCAAGTCATAGCTAACCCACAAATATGCCTCAGACCAAAATTAAATTTTAACACCTAACCATGAAATCAAATTGTCAATAGCAGACTCCCCTACTTGGATCAAAGCCATAAATTTAAACACTAGATAACTCGCAATATCCATACTCTATTACTGTCATAATACCGCAGTCGGTTCAATGAAAAATCATTCTCAAGCTCATACAACGCCAACCATCAAATACCTCAATCATCCACTAAGCTCGTATTTATTCCTTTGACACTCGAGTTAACTTTATCAGCCAGATTCAAATTCAAATCTCCACCCATACACCCCACTCACGAATAGACATGTGAGTTATAAAATTTTAAGGAAAACATTTCAATGAAAACATATAGCACGGGAGAAATATGTATAAGGAGTACAATTATTCCACAGCTAGTCATGAAGCCTGTCAAATCTGTACAAAATCAAGTCTATCACCCTATGCAAGTCCAGTCTCAAGTCGTAATGCGTAATAAAAGAATTAAAAAAGCAAAAATAACCCCTATAGTACAATTATAGCATGGTGTGAACCTAAGTCTACCTGGACAATAGCATGAATTTAGCTATGTATGAACTCTTGTTACCCTGTGCGTACGTATAACACCCCAAACAATTTCGAAGTACTTCAGCGCTAGTAAGAAATTTGATGTGCGTATTATATTATTTTGTGTACAGACAAGGGCTATTATAAGAATTATATCAATTGATCATGATAATATATGTATGAGGTGCATTAAGAATGGTGTATGGTCTAAGAAGAGCCCCAAGGCTAAGTCAATTTGAAAATTTTATGATGGGATAAAGTTTCAAGTAAGTTCGCACAAGACCTAACTTCAAACGAGCATACCTCTGTTGATATGAAGAGTTGTACGGTGTATTACCTATCAAAAGGAAGGTCTAGGTGTCTAATTTTCAATGCTTAAAACTGTTTGTCATTTGGATAATCCTACAAGAAGTTATGACCAAATTACCAAAGGCTGGATCTGCGATCAATTTTGCGACCCCAAAACGGTTCCGCGAACCGCATAAGCATCGCAAAGTGGAGCAGAGACGGGCAAATTTTGAAAAAAATATTATTCTGTCGCATAATCATTATGCTGTCGCATAATTGATTTTGCTGCAATTCTGCTGCCCACAAAATGATTATGCTATAGCATAATTGCACCACATAATTGACTTCGGGGGTCATTTTTGAAAATATTCATATCCGATCCAATTTTGATATAAGGCCTTAGGGGGTCATTTTAAAATGTAAAATGTGATTTTGTAGAGAGAGGAGAGAGCTATCTTAGAGAGAGAAAGAGAAGATCTAGCTATTTAGTTCATCAATTCTTGCTCAAGGTTTGAAGATTTCACAAGATTTTCATCTAATAGGTAAGATTCTACTCCCTAGCCTTAAATTTCGGGATTTTGATTAAAATTAGGTCATGAGAAGTATGATTATTGGATGTGAGAGTATTATGTATACATATATGTACCAATAAGATTTGTGAGGAGATTGTTGAGCTTAAATAAGTAAAGATTGGGTTGTGGAGTCAAGAAAATCTTGTAGAAGAACCTTATAGATAAATTTGCACACCTAGTGTTTGATAAAATTCTCAAATGAGCTGAAACCATGCATATCTTCCTAATAATGGTTCAATTTTGTTATGTCTCAAAGGAGATTGGGATTGCTAGAATTTACGGAACGTTGTAGTAATTCAAGAAAATCTCAAACCAAGGTATGTTGGCAAAACTACTTTCTTAGAATTGAATCCAATGATGTTCTCATAAGTTTCAAGTATGGTTGTCTCAAGTTCCTTATTCTATGTTCCGAGTTGTTCCCAATAAATTCGATTGTCCCGAATAAGCAAAGTGTCGAGAATTAAGTACTCAAAACATGTTCCGAATGTTCCCAACACATTATGTTATCCTTTGGGAATATGTTCATGAATGATATGTGTATTCAAATTCTATGTCTTTGATATGTGTTTCAAATGAAGGTTATGATTCCAAATTGTGTGAGAAAACTCAATATGATTAAGACTCTTAATTGCTCATATGTGTACCTAAAGCCTTGATTGGAAATGTCCTACTGTTGATAACCTATAAAGATGTGAAAGAAGTCTGAAATGCGATGATTGATATAAGTGAAAGTTATACTTGTGGCCAGTGGTGTCAAGAATAAATGGTGTGTTATTTGTTGATGATTTTAACTTGCGCATCAATTGCCAATTATTTTACTCAATTTCTCGGAATGAAATCTATTGTGCTTAAATTGTTCACTTCTAATGAACTTAATATTGTGATTTCCGGAATATTATATGTCTGTTGATATTTATGATGATGATACATGAGAGGGAAGAAATGAAAGTGTGGAATATCAAATAAGGCCACCGTGCCTTGAATAAAGAATCTTGTGAATGGTCAAAAGAGCCAAGAAAATATTGTTGTTGTTATTGGTTGAAAATACTAGTGGGGATTTATATAATGTGGAAGATGATGAGGTAAATACATTTGCACCTATGTTATTTTTGTGAACTATTCCCCTTATTTGGGATGAAATTGATGTGATAAAAGTATTCCTCTTAATTGGAATAAGATTTATTCATATAAAAGGGTTGATGTCTCGAATAAGACAGCCTAGCCGATCGGGTCGTGATCGGATACCATGTCGCACGCATGGTGGTGATTGTGCTGAAAATTGTAATTGTAATTGAGATTTTGGTTGATGTCTTCAAATAAGACAACCTAACCGATCGGGTCGTGATCAGACTCCGTGCTAAAATTACGGTGGTATTGGTATTGATAATAATTGTGGTTGATTCTCTAATGAGATAGCCTAGCCGATCGGGTCTGATCGGACTTTGTGCTAAAATTACGGTGGTATTGGTATTGATAGTAGTTGTGGTTGATTCTCTAATGAGATAGCCTAGCCGATTGGGTCGTGATCGGACTCCGTACTAAAATTGCAGTGGCATTGGTATTGTGAGCATCGGTATTGTAAACATTGGTATTATGAACATCGGTATTGTGAACATTGGTATTGTGACCATCGGTATTGTAAACATTGGTATTATGAACATCGGTATTGTGAACATTGATATTGTGACCATCGGTATTGTGAACACTAGTATTGTGAACATCGGTATTGTGAACATTGGTATTGTGAACATCGGTATTGTGAACATTGGTATTGTGACCATCGGTATTGTGAACACTGGTATTATGAACATTAGTATTGTGAACATTGGTATTGTGAATAGTGGTATATCCGTGCTCAAGATCTCCCAACCAAAAATAATATTATCATTATTATTTGATTATCAATTTCCAGTGTTATCTTCATATTTTGGAAATTATTATATTTTAACTTGGTATTTGAGTATCATTGATTGTGACTTGTTGTTTCTATGGATTTCCCCTTCTTACATTGGTATTCTATTTTGAAAGAGGACAGTTAGCTTTACATACTAGTACTATTCCATATGTACTAATGTCACTTTTGTCGGGGGCGTTGCGTCTTCAATTGATGCATGTGATTTATCAACGGTGCAACTTTGGTCCTCGTTAGCAGTTACTCCCTATTCAGTAGGTTTTGGTGAGCCCTATTCTATTCCGGTCCCGATGTCACTTGATGTTACACTTTCTGTCTTGAGGTATACCTGAGGCCTTGTTGCCGGCCCTTCCATACTATTCCTCTGTCATATTTAAAAGCTCCGTAGACAGGTTGTGGGTGGTGTATAATGTTGGGAATTGAACTAGAAATGTTGCTATTTGGCAAACATGTTTTGCATTATATGTATAAACTTGAAATACTTTGGAAATTATGAATGAAGTAGCTAATGGTATGAAATGGGAGTTATTAATAAAATATTTTCAGTGTTTGATTTATGGAGTGCATCTCCTCTTTATTCATGGATGAGTTTGGGTAGAAGGAAATCTAACAGGCTTGCTCGGCCGGGTTTACTCGGTTGAGCGCCGGTCGCACTCCCCGAGTTTGGGGCGTGACACTCAGTTTATGTTGGATGATTCTTGAAATGTGTTATGGTTGTGGAAAGAGGGGGGCACAAGAAGAACAAATGCCCTTAGGTTGGATATACCCATCCCGGTCTGCCCTATATGCGGGCAAAAATACTTTGCGGCATGTTGTGAGTATGCTCAGAAACGTGTTATGGGTGGTAGACTTGGGCAATTCCAAAAGTCTATACAACGTGTTGTTGCAGAGATTGTTACTCCTACCATGAAGGCTTGGAGGAAGACTAAGGGGAATGCTTATGATGTATGCAAAAAGGGTAAATATCAGGTAAGTGGTGAGAATCAATTTAGAAGACCCCGTCCTCGTTGTGTGAAGTGTATGAGATGTCATTTGGGTGTATATCACTATGGTACTAATGTATGTTTTGGATGTGGAGTAGAGGGGCATTAATTAAGGTACTGCCCTGTCAATCTAAAGTCATCAAGTAAGTAACTCCTTAGTACATCATTATGAACACCGCATTATTTTCCTTGTTTTATATGTGAACCCATATTGAAGAGCTCACATAAACATGGTCTTAACAAGATGTTGAATCACAAAATAGTGCATGTATCTACTCTTTGAAGGAGACACATTATTCGTGAATCCACTCTGTCACAAATTCCCTTATTTACAACCACTTGTGGAGTTGAGCTCTATAATTATGTGCATGAATTAAGTTATAACTCTAGGATTATTACTTCCCACTTGCTTTCCTAAATTCTCAACAAGGGACTATACCTGATGTATTTCGTATATAACCTTTTTATTCAAATGGATAACATCTGGTCATTTGTACCTATGCACGCACCGCCATAATATTTACCTATGTGGTATCAAATCTAATGTAAAACAGCCTATTGTTGAGATCCTTCTTGAGTCACTCTTTTTCTCTGCAGTGTATGTGGCTCCTATGGTTTAAACAATCACTTTGTTCCTTTGTGTATATTATCACGAATCCTTTTTACCGTCTAGTAACATGAGAGCATATTGATTTGAAAGACAAGTTGTCGTATCTCTAGTTCTCTCATATAGGATCAACTATTGGCAAAGGTTAAGTTGTGAGAATGATAATAATCTCACAAGTGTTCAACTTCTTTTTCATCCCCATGGGTTTGTGGCATAGATTTCTTGTGTCAAATACAGTTAAGAGCATAATGCAACTTTGTGTATCTTGAAACCCATATCACATTCAAGGTGCTAGAATATTCTCATTTCGAGTTAAACTGATTTTTCCTACATTCCAATAGGCGACTGGTGTCACATAAGTGATATCTCTCTTTGAGGCTTACTATTGCCAAACAAGGCACGTATGGAATGAAACAATTGTTATTGTCCTCTTCATGACTCATAGTCTTCCAAGAATAACTGACGCTAATGTCTTTATCCTCCCGACCATGCCTCCCATATGTCACATGTCTAAAATGACTCATTTATTTAAATCTCAAAATCATGAACATTATCCCTATATTATCAATGCATACTAGGCAACTCTATGCCTCATGTGTCGAATCAATGATGTCATCACAATGATTAACCATGTCAGCACTATTGGTAGTAACCTTCATGTCTCTTAAGATATAACCTCCAGAAATGCCGTGCTCGGCACATTGATGGATTCGTGAATAATTCCAGCCCAATCTCGAACCTCGTTGTTCCAATTTTTAGTAAACCTATGGGGGTTAAAGGTTCAAACATGTCAAAGAAGAACTATCATTCCGTGATCAAATATATTAGATAGAAACGTTTATGGTCATATTCATGCCAGCACATCTTAGAGTAATCGTTGGAGGTCGCAAAAGTTTTAGTTTGGGTGTCCGGTGTAGAGATTTAGAATTGAAGAAAGTGAACGGGTTATTCTAAAGATTTTCTCTATGAATATGTTATGTGAATTGCTAATAAACATAAAGTATCTGTAATCACAATAGGCCTTATGAAATCGTGAAAGAAATAGGATAAACTATGAGTATGATGTTTCCCTATTATTGTTCTCCGTGTACCCGGTGTTTCATGTGTCTATGTCTAAGAAGGTAAAGTTAATGGATAATTAGATTAGGAGGAGCAACCATTTGCTATCCTTGTCAGATAAGTCCGAAAGTTAAGATCGCCTCCGTCAAGTGCTATGGCTAAGTATGTGAGTCGAGGAGAACACCTCGTAGGTCGAAAGTGTTAAGGAAAGGAAATATGCTCACGTGTTTGTAGAGCCAAATGGTTGCAGTTAAAAAACGTACATTCTATGCATTATGGTTTAAATGTGTACATTTCATGTCAAGATACCACTATTGTTAATGTAATGCCCTAATATTGAGATCGGTGTTGTTGATATATACTATGATGCATCATTGAGTAATGGATATATTGTTAGGATTGATTTCTGGGATTCTATGATAGGTGGATAGGCCCAGTTATAGGGGAAACTCTGTCAAAACCTTTACGAATTTGTAAAGATAGCCAATTTTAAGGGCCATAAGTTAGTTGAGATTTTGGAAGGGAAGTATAAGACCCATGTAGTCATAAGCGATTATGTATAATTGTTGGAGGTAAAATGATGGTAACTCTATTCTTATAAGTGACTTGTAAAACATTCGAGGACGAATTTTCTTAAGTGGGGGAAAATGTAACACCCCGGAAAATTTTGAAGTACTTGAGCGCTAGTAAGAAATGATGTGCGCTAATTATGTTATTTTATGTGCAAAAAGGGCTATTATAAGAATTATATCAATTGATCATTATAATATATGTATGAGGTGCATTAATAATGGTTTATGGTCTAAGAAGAGCCCCAAGGCTAAGTCAAGTTGAAAAGTTTCTGATGGGATAAAGTTTCAAGTGAGTTCGCACAAGACCTAATTTCAAACGAGCATACCTCTCTTGATATGAAGAGTTGTATAGTGTATTACCTATAAAAAGAAAGGTCTGTGTATCTAGTTTCCAACTCTTGAAACCGTTTGTAATTTGGACATTCTTACAAGAAGTTATGACCAAATTACCAAAAGCTAGATCTGCGATCAATTTCGCGACCGCAAAACAGTTCCGCGGACCGCATAAGCATCGCAAAGTGGAGCAGAGACGGACAAATTTTGAAAAACAATATAATGCTATCGCATAATTATTATGTTGTCGCATAATTGATTATGCTATAGCATAATTGATTATGCTGCAATTCTGCTGCCCACAAAACGATTATGCTATAGCATAATTGCACCACATAATTGACTTCGGGAGTCATTTTTGGAAATTATCATATCTGATCCAATTTTGATATAAGGCCTTAGGGGGTCATTTTAGAAGGTAAAATGTGATTTTGTAGAGAGAGGGGAGAGCTATCTTATAGAGAGAAAGAGAAGACCTAGCTAGTTTGTTCATCAATTCCTGCTCAAGGCTTGAAGATTTCACAAGATCTTCATCTAATAGGTAAGATTCTACTCCCTAGCCTTAAATTTCGGGATTTTAATTAAAATTAGTTCATGAGAAGTATGATTATTGGGTGTGAGAGTATTATGTATACATATATGTACCAATAAGATTTGTGGGGAGATTGTTGAGCTTAAATAAGTAAAGATTGGGTTGTGGAGTGAAGACAATCTTGTAGAAGAACCATATAGTTAAATTTGCACGCCCAGTGTTTGATAAAATACTCAAATGAGATGAGACCATGAATATCTTCCTAATAATGGTTTTAATTTTGTTATGTCACAAAATAGATTGAGATTCCTAGAATTTTCGGAACGTTGTAGTAATTTAAGGAAAGCTCAAACCAAGGTATGTTGGCAAAACTACTTTCTTAGAAATGAATTCAATGATGTTCTCATAAGTTTCAAGTATGGTTGTCTCAAGCTCCTTATTCTATGTTCCGAGTTGTTCCCAATAAATTCGATTGTCCCGAATAAGCAAAGTGTCGAGAATTAAGTACTCAAAACATGTTCCGAATGTTCCTAACACATTATGTTATCCTTTGGGAATGTGTTCAAGAATGATATGTGTATTAAAATGCTATGTCTTTGAGTTGAGTTTCAAATGAAGGTTATGATTCCAAATTGTGTGAGAAAACTCAATATGCTTAAGACTCTTAATTGATCATATGTGTACCTAAAGCCTTGATTGGAAATGTCCTACTGTTGATAACCTATAAAGTTGTGAAAGAAGTATGAAATGCGATGATTGATATAAGTGAAAGTTATACTTGTGGCCAATGGTGCCAATGGAATTAAAAGATGTGAAAGAAGTATTAAATGCGATGATTAATATAAGTGAAAGTTATACTTGTGGCCAATGGTGCCAATGGAATTAAAAGATGTGAAAGAAGTATTAAATGCGATGATTAATATAAGTGAAAGTTATACTTGTGACCAATGGAGCCAATGAAATGAAATGATGTGAGAAAGGTTATGAAATGAGCCTTGATTCAACTATTCCAAATTGACTATGAAAATAGAATTGCCTAAAAGCTTATGAACTCAAGTCATGCCCATATGTGGTTGTTCTAACAAATGCTATGCTTTGTGAGTATTTTCAATGTGTTTTGCATTTTTACATATTCGTGAGTGAAAATTGTATATTTCCCTTTTTGGGGAAAAAGTATGTCAAGAATAAATGGTGTGTTATTTGTTGATGATTTTAACTTGCGCATCAATTGCCAATCATTTTACTCAATTTCCTGGAAAGAAATCTATTTTGCTTAAATTGTTCATTTCTAATTAACTTAATATTGTGATTTCCAGAATATTATATGTATATTGATATTTATGATGATGATACACGTCAAGGAAGAAATGAATGTGTGGAATATCAAATAAGGCCACCGTGCCTTGAATAAAAAATCTTGTAAATGGTCAAAAGAGACAAGGTAGTATTGTTGTTTTTATTACTTGAAAATACTAGTGGAGATTTATACAATGTGGAAGATGATGAGGTAAATACATTTTCACCTATGTTATTTTTGTGAACTGTTCCTCTTATTTGGGATGAGATTGATGTGATAAAACTATTCCTCTTAATTGGGATAAGATTGATTCATATAAAAGGATTGATGTCTCGAATAAGATAGCCTAGCCGATCGGGTCATGATCGGACACAATGTAGCACACATGGTGGTGATTGTGCTAGAAATTGTAATTGAAATTGAGATTTTGTTTGTATGTCTTCAAATAAGACATCCTATCCGATTGGTTCATGATCAGACTCCGTGCTAAAATAACGGTGGTATTGGTATTGATAATAATTGTGGTTGATTCTCTAATGAGATAGCCTAGCCGATCGGGTCGTGATCGGACTATGTTCTAAAATTACGGTGGTATTGGTATTGATAGTAATTGTGGTTGATTTTCTTATTAGATAGCCTAGCCGACTGGGTCGTGATCGGACTCCGTACTAAAAGTACGGTGGCATTGGTATTGTGAACATCGGTATTGTGAATATTGGTATTGTGAACATTGGTAGTGTGACCATCGGTATTGTGAACACTAGTATTGTGAACATTGGTATTGTGACCATCAACATTGTGAACACTGGTATTGTGAACATTGGTATTGTGAACATTAGTATTGTAAACATTGGTATTGTGAACAATGGTATATCTCTGCTAAAGATCTCCCAACCAAAAATAATATTATCATCATAATAATCACTTCCCAGTGTTATCTTCATATTTTGGAAATTATTATGTTTTAACTTGGCATTTGAATATCATTGATTGTGACTTGTTGTTTCTATGGATTTCCCCTTCTTACATTGGTATTCTATTTTGAAAGAGGACAATTAGCTTTACATACTAGTACTATTTCATATGTACTAACGTCCCTTTTTTCGAGGGTGCTGCATCTTCAATGGATGCAGGTGATTTATCAGCGGTGCAATTTTGTTCCTCGTTAGCAGTTACTCCCTATTCAGCAGATTTTGGTGAGACCTATTCTATTCCGAGCTCGATATCACTTGATGTTACACTTTTTGTCTTAAGGTATAGCCGGGGCCTTGTTTCCGACACTTCCATACTATTCTTCTGTCATATTTAGAGGCTTCGTAGACAGATTGTGGGCGGTGTATGATGTTGGGAATTGAACTAAAAATGTTGCTATTTGGCAAACATGTTTTGCATTATATCTATAAACTTGTAATACTTTGGAAATTATGAATGAAGTAGCTAATGGTATGAAATGGGAGTTGTTAATAAAATATTTTCAGTGTTTGATTTATAGAGTGTATCTCCTCTTTATTCATGGATGAGTTTAGGTTGAAGGAAATCTAACAGGCTTGCTCGGTCGAGTTCACTCGGTTGAGCGTCGGTCGTGCTCCCGAGTTTGAGGCGTGACAGTACGTAGCCCCCGCAATAAGTCACACATAACAATTACATCACCTAGGGGTAGTTTCCCTCTCACAGAGTCAGACAAGAGACTTACATCGCTCCGAAGTTCCATAACCGGATCCAAAACCTCTCCAACACCGCAAACCGATGCCCGTCGATCAAAAACTAGTCAAACAAGGTGCAAACTAATCAAAATATACTCTAATAACCATAATCAATAAATTTAAACAAATTCCCACCTCCACTCGAAAAGTCAATAAAGTCAACTGTCGGGCCCACGTGCCGGGATTCCGAAAATGTTCGAACATAAATTACCCATAACAGTACTAATTCAAATATAAAATTTATTCCCAATTCCATGTGCAATTTCATGGTCAAAATCCAAAATTACAAATTTATAGGTTTTCTTCCAAATCTCACAATTTGCACCAATTTTCATGTTTAAATCCATATATAAACCAAGTATTTAACTTGTAATAGGTGGGAATCACTTACCTTGTGATGGGTGACGAAGAAGCTCCTCCAAAATCGCCCCTAGCTCAACTCCCATGGAAGATTCAGATACAATGAGCCAAAACCCGTTTAGGCAAACTTATACACTACCTAGGCGACCCTTCATTGCATTCGCGTGAAACGCCTCGCGTTCGCGAAAGCCAAATGCCACTGCCTCAAAATTCCTCTTCGTTTTCGTGTCACCTTTGCGAAGCCTTAGACCCCTGCCCCTTCGCGTTTCCGCTCCAAGAGCCGCGTTCGCGAAGGCCAACCTTCTCCAGCCCCAACTCCCCCCTTCCTTCTACGCGTTCGCGACTGCTGTGTCCCGTTCGCGATGAACAAAAATCAACCACCCAAAAACACTTCTTCGGGAACGCGGGACTCCCTTCGTGTTCACGAAGGACAAAATCAGAACCAGCAACAGCAGCAGCCAAAACAGCTAGAATTGGTCCGAAACCACTATGAATCACAATCGAGGCCCCCGAGACCCCATCCAATCACACCAACTAGTCCCATAACGTAACACAAACTTGCTCGAGGTCTCAAATTACATCAAACAACGTCAAATCTACAAGTTACGCATCGATTCAAGCTTAATGAACCATTGAACTCCTAACTTCCACATCTGATGCCGAAACCTATAAAATCACGTCTGATTGACCTCAAATTTTGCACACAAGTCACATTTGACAGTACGGACCTACTCCAACTTCCGAAATTGGAATCTGACCCAAATAACAAAAAATGCACTCCCGGTCAAACTTCCAAAAAATCCCAACTTCCATCTTTCACCAAATGATCTCAAAATGACCTACAGACCTCCAAATCCACATCCGGATGCGCTCCTAAGACCAAAATCACCATATGGAGATATTCCCATGCTCGGAATTCCAAACAAACATCGATAACATTAAAATACACTTCAACCCAAATTTATAAAATTCTTCCAAAAGGCCAACTTTCCACAATAGGCGCTGAAATGCTCCCGTGTCATCCAAAACCCGATCCGGACATACGCCCAAGTCCAAAATCATCATACGAACCTGTTGGAACCTTCAAATCCTGATTCCGAGGTCGTTTACTCAAAAGTAAAACCTTAGTCATTTCCTCCAATTTAAAGCTTCCGAAATTAGAATTATCTTTCCAAATCAACTCCGAACTTCCCGAAATTTAATTCCGATCACGTGTACAAGTCATAGTACCTGCATTTAAGTTACTCAAGGCCTCAAATCGCCGAACGACGCGCTAGAGCTCAAAACACCCAGTTGGGTCGTTACAGCGCCCATACCGTCAAAGCTCAACAACCAAGAGATACTCATGGATGAAGACTTCTGTGCTAGCTTTGCTTCTTATTAATTTTCTAATTTACTTTAATATTTCACAAAACTTGCACTAAAAGAAATATGAAATATTTGGGGTGTGGATGATGCTGATACTCAATTTTGCCCTCATATTTTTCAAATAATATATATACTTTCAAAACATCATTTTTGCATCATTACTCAATATACAAGAGTCATACAAGTATTTTCTATAATCTTCCATAATTTTTAAAGCTTTAAAATTGATATTTTTGGATTTAAATTACATGAATATGTATTAATTACCCCTTTAAATTATTTTTTGATGCTTTAATCACCAAAATTAATTATTTACAACCACATATATGCTTTACAATATTTTATTTCATTTTATATAATTTCATTTTATATAATTTTATTTGCATTTTTTGTGCTATTTACACATATTTGCAATAATAGCCTATATTTTGTAATTAATTGTATTTTATTATTTTATCAAAGTAAAAATTACTTTTATATATTTACAACCTTCATCTATTATTTTAAAATGCTTATTTTATTAAATAATATTTTTACACTTATTTAGATTTTTTTATTAATTTTGTTTTCCTTAATTCCTTTATTTTTAAAGCTGGCCCAAACCAGGCCATGTTTTCGGATTAATTGGCAACCCAGACACCCCACTTTAGCTCAATAATACCCCAGACCAAACCAAACGACCCTTTTTAAATAATCCGGTTGCGACCCGTTTAAACAACCTGCCTCATTCCCTTTCGATCCTGGCCGTTGATCTCAAATGATCAATGGCCCATAATAATTCCCTACCTTTCCTTATATCACCTTAACCTAAACCCTAGGGCTATTCCCACCTAAACAACTTCATCTGAAACCTCTCCATTCCACTCGCCTCTAAGAAACCCTAGCCGTCATACCCTAAAATCCTCTCTGAATCCGGCCCCATAATGGAATCAATCCATGATTCCCTTACCTTATACGTTCGGTCATCTCGTTTTCCATCGAACTAATGTTTGAAATTTCAATTTGTTCCTTTACTGGTTCTATTATCGATTGCATGTGATTTTATTTCCTTATTTATGTTTGATTAATTATTTTCCATGTTTGCTTGCTCGATTTCTACCACTATATAACCCCCTCCTCAATTTCCCTTTTGAACAGACTTTAAATCACATTAAGCACTATTCTCCCACTCTCATTTTATTTTGTACTATTCAGAGATTGAGCTCTTGGCCGGCTGAAAGCCAAGGCCACCGAATTTTGTTCACCTTCCTCCAGTGCAAGCACTGCTCGTAGTCCATTTTGAGGCTCCTGTGAACTCTGAAGTACTGGGGAGTTGAGGTTTTACTGGACTTCAATAATCACAGCTATTCCTGAGATTTTTGAGTTCTTCATCCTTTGTTTAGTTTGTCTGCAACTGGTTAGTGCCTTATACTCTCGCACTTCTACTTCTTTTTGTTCGTGTTTTTGTTATGTGCATTAGTGTTATTTGGATTTCCCTGAGTTAATTTCGATATTATGCCCCCTTCGTATTCAACTCTGATTGTTTTAGTACTACTCTGTAGTTCCCTTAGCTTTAATTCTATGCGAGTTCTGATTTTAACTCACATGTGGATAGCTAAGTTGATTCATGATGCCTGCCTCATTCATAATTGAAACCTGATTGATGGTTGTTGAACTTTGTTTATTTCTTGTACAAAAACCCTTATGAAACTATGTTCTTGCTCAAATTGCTTTCTTCATGTTGAATCCTTTGTGCATAATTTGCTATTTCTCTGCGAGTCTATCTAAATACTTAGCCTAATATGCAAGCCTTAATGCATGCTCATTAGGTGTGTCCAACCTCAATAATTTCTAATCATTATGCTTATGAATATTTGGTTACTTATACCTGTTGCTTATTCTGAGTTTGGTTCCTTGCCTTGTTATGTACTATTATGATAGCCAACTCATGCCCAAAATGTGTTCTAATTCCTGTTGAGATATTCATGCCCAACTTTTATCTTCCTGGAGTTCTACTTTTAGCTATGACATGTTCCCACGCTATTTGTAACTCTATTGTGTGATTTTCTTGACTTGCTTAATCTTGTGTTTTTCAGTATTAGTTAATACTTTTAGACTAAATCTCATAATCAACATTTACGCCTATATATGGCCAACTAGTACAAGGTTTGATGCTTGTCTCTCCTATTGATTTGAAAATTAATATGTCTTCTGTTTACTATAAGTTCTACTGGTATTGTAACTGATATTCAACATGTTCAAGTTTTCTTATCTTCTACTGAGTGATTGCTCGATCATAAACCTATTTTGCTATGTTGTTTCACTAGGTCTCCGTGTTAAAACTTTCATGTGAAGGCTATGCTCTACTTGTTCTTGTCTATGACTTTAGATTTCCATGTTTAAATATTGCGTCTAAAGCTCTTTTAGGCTAATTCTGAATTAGTTTACTTTTGAAACTCTTTTGAAATAGTTCACTATCCTATGATAGTCAATCCTGTCACTTTAGCTTTATTTCTGAGAATACAAGCATAAACCTGCCTTGTAAACTTGTCAGTATTTCATGTGATCTTGTCTATGTGCTTTAGTTAGAACTGTTGATGAGTTATAGCTTTAGGATTTAAGTGTGAAAAGTTATTTAATTAATTTCACATGTGGTCTGTCACCTGTGTGGTTAAGTTTGGCATCCATTAAGCTAAGTTGGGCCATATGTGTTGTTGGACCTGGGCATTGGATTCAGGAAGATTCTACTGTCCTTATGAGCCTGAAATTTGGGTATGTTGGTTGGTGAGGCTGCTGAAGGCCCACAAATTCACGGGGGTTATTTTATAGCGATCCTGTACTTGTTTCAGTATGTATTTTGTCATCTTTGAGTTTGTATTATTTCATTTTGGTCTTGTAACTTGTAATAACGAATAATTGGGTGTTAGTGAAATTGGGGAATGTGTGTGCTTTATTCTTGCATAAAGGGAAGAGAACATGCATATAGGTTCTACGTGCTTTATTTGTTATCTTGTTTAACTTACTCTACTTCTGCACGCTAGTAGAAATCATGTCTCTAGGAATTGCACACACCTCACCTAATTTGTCTAATATTCGTACACTATCTGAAACATGCTACTAATTGCCATACTTGTTATTTCTATGTGTTTAGACAGCATGCCCATAGGACGTATATTATATGGTTTGGCTAACCTAGATATCATGCCTATAGGACTTCAAATAATTAATTGATCAAATTACTTCTATTACTTTTGGTGCACTGTCCATCTATGTATCATGACCATAGGACACTAATCTCTTAATCAACTACTTTTGCCATTTTATTACACTTCCACCTAGATAGCATGA
This sequence comes from Nicotiana otophora, assembly GCA_000715115.1. Lineage (NCBI taxonomy): Eukaryota > Viridiplantae > Streptophyta > Magnoliopsida > Solanales > Solanaceae > Nicotiana > Nicotiana otophora. Next base: position 41,246 of record AWOL01S0091546.1, on the reverse strand, counting down.
CTATAGGAATAAGTATGTTAACAATGAGTTCAAATACAAACTATTAGAAATCTTGCCTATAGAATACTGTTATTCACCTAGAAAGCATGTCTATAGAATCAAACGCTAGAAATTCCCAGGTTTTATAGCTTTCACTGCCCATTGTGCAAACTACTTAGAAATCATGCCTATAGGACAGTGTCACTCTCCTGAGACGCCTATCTATAAAATCTGTGCTAATAATCTTGAGTCTACAAACAGTTTACTGCCTCCTTGCCCAAGCCACTTAGAATAATAACGATGCGTACACTATACTGGAATTCAGAATCACCTAGAAACCATGCCTATAGGACTCTAAGTCTCGATTCTGGAACTATGTAATGCCTAAACTGCCCACGTGCATTTGTTGTGGAGACTAACTTGGGCCTTTAATCGTCTTTATGTGGAGTCCTATCTATTTTGAATGTCACTTAGTTTTATCATTTTGAGCAGCCTAGTAGTCTAAAACCATCCAAATAATAGGTCCAACGCCTCCTGGACCAGAGGTACGGGACGGGTAGTGCACGCATAGGATACGATTTAGAATTGAATTAGAACGCCTTTAGGTAACCACTTCAAAATAGTAATTGGGTAGCGGTAGATGATAGTTTGTGCCCTCTCAATAACATGAGCAACCCCTACCTTAAGGGAGTTGCGAAGTATTATTTATGTTGCACGGGGTGATCCTTTAGGCTGAAAAAACTTAGGACCCCCTCCATTTCTTTATACACTTGTTATTTATACTTAGACCAGTGTAGTTGCATCCTTGTGATCATTAATGTAATGACCCCAAATCCATTAGTCGTGATGGTACCTAACCCAACCCGCTAGGTAAGCCAATTATCAACTATCCAATTCCAATGAAATTAATAAGGCAATTAATTAAAAGAAGATATATAAAACTAATACATTTCCCCAAAAACTGGTAGTACAAATCATGAGCTTCTAAGAATAGAGTTTACAAATTATGAAATAAATATATAGTCTGTTTGAAAAGTACATAAATCAGAGTTTTATAGATCTAAGGCTACCACGAACAAGAGGCAGCTACAACCGGAACGCAGGTACATCTGTAATCCAGCTCCTATCGAACACAGCAACATCAACATCCAACATTCTCACGTAAGGTGCAGAAGTGTAGTATGAGTACAACCGACCACATGTACCCAATAAGTAACAAACCTAACCTTAGGTTGAAAATTGTGACGAGCTAACAAAAAGGTTGGGTACAACACCAATATTCCACCCCGGTTTATAACACCTGAGTACAATAACAAAAGAGTATCTCAAAAATAAAAGGCTCAGTTCGTTCACAGGTCCAAAAGAAATAGGCATTTCTTTCCAAGTATCTCAGTGAAAACTGAACTTTTACCGAAAAATCCAAAGTACGAGTAAGTTTCAAAACTGTGTTTTTTTTCCAAAACTCCTTTCAACAAATAGTAAGATGTTTCATTTTCAGATAGCATGAGGAAAGTACTTCTCTATGCCTACATGTCAAGATACAGGTAAAATCATAAATGTCCCCAAAACCGGGTAGCAGAAGGAAATGCATCTCTATGCATGTATCTCAAGTCTGCATGTCAAATGTAATGCATCTCAATGATGAGCTCATGTACTCACACTCTTAGAGTACTCAATCTCACTGTCTCGCATTCTCTCTTACTATGCTCAATGCTCAGCACACTCAATCACTCAGCGCGGTACAATACATGCTGCGGCGTGCAATACGATCCATACATGACCATAAGGCCCGTTGCGGCATGCAACCCGATCCACATATATATAGTCGACTGCGCTCACTGGGGGTGTGCAGAATCCGGAGGGGCTCCTTCAGCCCAAGTGCTATATTGTTGTGGCGTGCAGGCCGATCCAATATTGTTGCAGCGTGCAACCCGATCCAATATTATTGCAGCGTGCAACCCGATCCAATATTGTTGCGGCGTGCAACCCGATACCATAATATATATATATATATATATATATATATATATAATATAATAAATATAATATCCTATGGCGTGCAACCCGATCCCAAAATGTCACTCTCACTCAGGCCCTCGGCCTCACTCAGTCATCAATCTCTCCAGTCTTACTCACAGGCTCACAATGTCATGGCCCGACAACAATGATATGATGTATCAATAAAACAAATCTGAGACTGGGATATGGTATGAATGCACGGATATGACTGAGTATGAAATATCAATGAAATCAGTGAGATAACACTAAGAGACGACCACTATGGGTACAAACAGTATCGGCATAACGCCTAAACATGATATCTAGCATGATTGACATCTTAACTACATTATCACATGGTGAAAACATGGATATTAACAAAGTAGGACCACTATAAAATGCCATGGGAACAACAGAGTCTCAATTCACATGGTGCACGCCCACACGCCGGTCACCTAGCATGTGCGTCACCTCAATACCAATCACATAACACGTATTTCTGGGTTTCATACCCTCGGCACTAAGATTAGAAGAGTTACTTACCTTGAACAAGCCAATTCCAACACCGAGCATGCGAAGCGATGCTCCAAAAAGCCATCCTGCGCGTTCCGACCTCCGAATGGCTCAAAAACTAACCAAACACAACTCAGATACATCAAACAATGCTAAAGGAACCAATCCCAATCGAAAAGATCGAGCCCAAAATCGGCCAAAAGCCCAACACATGCCCGCACCTCGGAACCCGACAAAATTCACAAAATTCAATAACCCATTCAATTACGAGTCCAACCATACTAGTTTCACTCAAATCCGACCACAATTCGATGTTCAAATCTCTAACATTAATATTATGAGACTTTAGGACAAAACCCACAATTTTCTCTATAAATTTCACAATCCAATGACCAAAAATGAAGGTAGATTCATGAAATATACACAAAACCGAGTAGAGAACACTTACTCCAATTCATATGGTGAAAATTGCCTCAAGAATCGCCTCAATCCGAGTTCCATAGCTCCCAAAATGAAGAAAGAATCAAAGCCCTCGATAATATAGCCTCTGCCCCAGTGATTCCGCATTTGCGGACAATTCATCGCATCGGAGACCACCGGTTCTGTGGTAAAAACTCCGCTTTTCCGAAAATAGCCTTGCCCAACAAACACCGCACCTTCGGAACAATTTCCGCTTCTGTGCACTCGCAGGTGCGATTCCTCCTCCGCATCTGCGATGACCTCTAGCCAAGCCTGGTACGCTTCTGCGGCCAATTGTCCTCATCTGAGAACTCGCATCTGCGCTCACTCTTCCGCAGATGCGGAAACACCAAAACCAAAAATCTTAGCAAAAATCCAAAATGCAATGAAATAATCTGAACCTCGTCCGAAACTCACCTGAGCCACTCGGGACCCCGTCCGAATATACCAACAAGTTCCATAACACAATACGGACCTACTCGAGGCCTCAAAATACACACAACATTAAAACGACGAATCACATCTCAAATCGAAATCTATGAACTTTGAACTTTCAAATTCAATAACTCGTGCGGAAACATAGCAAATCAATCCGGAATGACTTCAAATTTTGCGCATAAGTCCCAAATAACATAATGAAGCTATTCGATATCCCTGAATCACAATCCGAATTCGATATCAAAAAGTCCACTCCCGGTCAAACTTTCCAAAATTTCAACTTTCGCCATTTCGAACCAAATTCAACTACGGACATCTGAATCACAATCCGGACGCGCACCTAAGTCCGAAATCACCCAACAGAGCTAATGGAACAATCAAAACTCCGTTCTGGGTTCAAATTCATAAAAAGTCAAACTTGGTCGACTCTTTCAAATTTTAAGTTTCTAGCTGAGAATCATTCTTTCAAATCAATTGCGAATAACCTGAAAACCAAAACCGACGATTCACATAAGTCATATTACATCATACAGAGCTACTCATGCCCTCAAACAACCAAGTGAAGTGTAAATGTTCAAAATGACCGGTCGGGTCGTTACATCCTCCCCCACTTAAACATACGTTCATCCTCGAACGTATCCAGAGTTGTTCTCAAAGCCATCAAACCGCCGTATAACCTTACCATGCACATACCCGGGGGTGATCCCACGTCACCCTATCCCATACAGGTCCGATAACACAACATAACTGAAATTTCTCAATTCAACCTGCCCACAAGGCTTCGAATCCAATTTCCAACATACAGAATGTCTTATAAGATTGAATCCCGCAACCTACACACTATATAAGTCTATACAAGCTGTACCAAAATCCATAACCATAACTCAAATACTCAAAACGCAATACCACATAGCTCAAACACTCGAAGCAAAGATTTCTAATCACAGTAGATGCTCAAATCAACCCAATACTGGTAACAACCTCATATAAAAAAAGCCTCGTACTAAACCTTCGTACACTGCCAATGATGAAAGAAACATGCAGAACCCATAACCCTTCATCAGATCAACAAGTCATGGTACTCCATCTCCTTTGACAAGAAATATAGCAAATTTTCTAAGCCGACTTTCGATATTATCCTTCTAACCATGCTGACATCAATTCCGATAGTATCCATTCTAGGTACAATGACCTCATCTCATCAAATACCTGCTACTCTACTGACATGCTAAACTAATACTATATAAAGCCACAACCCATGCAATCTGTGCACCAATAAGCAACATTCCAGATGTACTCAAACACGAAAATGACTCAAACAAGAGAACCGTCCCGCAAGCTCGATGGGTACCACCCCGACGCAATGCTAAGAACCTATCACACATCGTAGAACTAAAACACACGAATCTAACATGAAGGATCATGTCTCAACATAACTCTGCCATAATGTGCGACCCCATGCAAACTCTGGCCCATATGAGACACCTCGAGCCACCATGCTCAAAATCAATAGCCACGCAAAATTTGACATTAAGTACCCAAAGCGCATTACCATAACCACGGAGAAGAAGATGACACAATGTCACACAAAACCTGAAAGAACATAACCAATACGCCCTCAATCATGCAATACCCAACTACTCATCTCGCTCAAATTCCGCTATAAGATCACAATAGAATCGTACCATGTGTGCCTAAAACCAACGAATCATAACCCCTCATAGCATAAAAAAGTAACTCACCGAACATATCGGAACACGAATAATCTCAACAACAGCCGAATGGCACATCCCTCAACAATAGCAGTATGGAGTCAATCAATCCGACTCGATATAGAATACACACCCTAATTGGGCCTACCACTGGACCCCCAAATCAACTCTGGGCACCAACACATGGATAAATAACCCTCCGAAAGCACACAATGACTGAATCATAAAGCATACTATCGTCTAGCTTGCTTCGACCATGACTTCACAGTCCACAATCATGAAACAACATGTTCTTGAGAACTCCCAGTCTACAAATCAATAGGAACACACGAATCACCATGTCTGATCCCAATTCCACCGCAAGAATGTCTAACACATCTCTCATACACGATCATCCCACAAGGAATACATCTAAAATTCTTCCGTGCCACATAACAAAATTTGAATATAAGCAGTCGATCAACAAGGAGAGTGTCGTAATACCAAGAAGGTGGCCATAAATCCAACACACTGCCCCTTCTAAAATGTATACTCTCATCAGGCCATACCGATTAGTAATGGCATTTGCCTAGTCATTTGAATTCGTCCATGCTGCCTACGAATATATGCCCTTCCCTTCCAAACTGACTTGTGACCTTGCACATGCAAATCTCAATCCCACACAACACCGCATCTACCATGCCATCCTTTGAAAAGTACAAGAATCGCATAATCAACTCTGAGACCCAAGCAAAATACATACTCGATCAGTCAGAAACCTTCCATTTGATCTCATCCTGGAGAAAATCCCAATACGCAACATATTCCTCATGTCGGTAGGAAATATACTCCTCGAACCGTGGTTAAAACCATTGAGAACTCTTTGAAATCCATTTTGCACATAACCAAGCTATCAAAACCGAATCTCTCTAACTCAACCTACCCACACAGGTTGGAAAAACACAAGAGCATTGCAACGGAACACCTGTAGAGACTAGTCATGCCATAAGTACCCAAAGAATCGATCATGCCCATTACTGTGCTAAACCAACCTACTACCACACAGTCCTATTTCTCCAAGTCCCTTCCAAATTGCCTTCAAACTAATACTTCTCCTTGCTGGAACACTATGACCCTTAAACAAAATTCACCACACATGAGACCCTAGTATAAAACTACAACGCCCTAAGGCCCATAAACCGTCGAATTCCCTTTTAAGTACCCCAAAAGCATCGCAACCGAGACATCCACTCCGAAAGACCTTATGTGAATTTAAAATTGTTCCTCTTCCATTTTTCTTATACTAAAATGTAGAATCCATAGTCATACAGAATTACCACAAGTCTCGACACCATCTAATGTAACTCTCAGTTTCTAGCCATATATACATCTTGAAAATTCCAAATCGCTATATATAAATCTTGAATCTATTAGAACCATTCTCAAGAGCCATCCACTTTACTCAAACCTAAATTAAACCGACCAAACGGACCGAATGACGTGTGCCCTATTAACACACCCACACCCAAGGGAGTAACCCACACCCCTAAGCAACCGAACAAATTCCTACTCCTTGTACACTACATCTTTCACGACTAACCACTCAATTATTCCATAATTCTAATATACCCATAGAGTGTAATACAACCCGTATCCAGAAATCCCCTTACTCGAGTCATCCTCAATCTCAACCCCTGCAAGTCATAATTGATTCACCAATATACCCCAAACCGAAACCAATACAACACATAATGGTGCAATCAACTCGTCGATAGTAGGATCCCCCACTTGGCTCAAAGCCATAGAATAAAACAGTTGATAACATCACGATACCCATACTCTATTACTACCAGAATCCCGCACTGAAATTCAACTAAATCCTTCGCAAGACCATGTAACACAAACCATATAATACCTCAAATCATCTGCAAATCTCGCATTCACCCTTGTAACAGTCAAGCCAACTTCCACAAGCGATCCAAACTCAAATTGTAACATATATCATTCACTGGTAAAAGAGAACTCTCTACAAAACATCATAAGGACCACACAACCTCGGGACACCTCGCACGAGATACCCCGCCTGCTCTGCCTCAAACTGACATCTCTCTATACCCTTCCACAGTCACGACTACTACGCAATCCCTTAATCTTCTTGATTTTGAACTTATTAATAAGACATGAGAATCTACTTTACTCCACAACTAAACAACATGAGAGATCCCTCAACATACCCATAAATCGAGACCATAAGCCAAATCAAGATAAATCAAGATACAAATCAAACACCTCATAGTCCTTGCTACATCTCAATTAAACTCTTCTCGTCATATTCAAACAATCTAAACATATTTCACAGTCTCATCATACTCAACCCATAGTCATATAATCACAAATTCTTCTAGTAGGGACACCACCGGACATATAAGTCACAAAACACGTGCTCACACAACCGAGATCTCCATGCTCAAGCTACCGTCAAAACCCAAACTCAAGTCCTCTCGAATGGCCCATCATCAGCACGCCAAAATCACATCTCGTACCTCAACCATGGAATCACAAGCCGTCGGCGCACAACCGATACCGAGCGCTCACATGCGCATACGAATGCGTGGAATGAATTCAAAGAGTTAAGCTTCAAGCTGAATCAATGTCGCACGATAAGGAAAGAAAGATGAGAAGTATATCCTAAATGTCCTATAGCCTCTCGAAGATAGGTATGGACGTTATCATACCGATCCGCAAGACTCTACTAGACACTTGGTCATGACTTGTAGAACTAACTTCTCACGACCCCAAATCCATTAGTCGTGATAGCACCTAACCCAACCCGCTAGGTAATCCAATTATCAACTATCCAATTTTAATGAAATTAATAAGGCAATTAATTAAAAGAAGATATATAAAACTAATACATTTCCCCAATAACCGGTAGTACAAATCATCAGCTTGTAAGAGTAGAGTTTACAAAGCAGAAATAAAATAAATACATAGTCTGTTTGAAAAGTATATAAGCAGAGTTTTATAGATCTAAGGCTACCACAAACAAGAGGCAGCTACAACCGGGACGCAGGTACATCTTTAATCCAGCTCCCATCTCACACAGCAACATTAACAGCCAACATCTGCACGCAAGGTGCGGAAGTATAGTATGAGTACAACCGACCCCATGTACTCAATAAGTAACAAACCTAACCTTAGGTTGAAAGTAGTGACGAGCTAACAAAAAGTTCGGGTACAACACCAATATTCCATGCAGTTCATAACAGCATAGTACAATAACAAAAGAGTATCTCGGAAATAAAAGGCTCAGTTAATTCACAGATCCAAAAAAATAGGCATTTCTTTTCAGGTATCTTAGTGAAAACCCAAATATTTTACCGCAAAAGCCAAAGTACGAGAAAGTTTCAAAACTGTGGTTTTTCCCAAAACTCCTTTCAACATAGGAAGATGTGGAGGTCGAGTATTAGGGTTGTAGGTTAGGAGGTAGTTGAGTCGTACCTTACTTCGTAACATGGTGGGACTAGCCTTGTAGGGTTTGTGTCTAAGATAACTAGTGGGGATGTTGTGGCTTACTATTTTGCTGTTCAGTGCAGGTCCTATTTACTAGCTATCGCTTTTGCTTTACATCTTTCTTCTAGATTTCATGGTGTTCTTATTTTTCTTATGACTGTGGTGGTGATACTAATATTTATTAATATTGTCTCCCTTTACTTTACATCTTTCTTCTGGATTTTATGGTGTTTCTATTTATCCTATGATTGTTGTTGTGATACTAATACTGTCTCCCTTTTTGCCCTTTTGTCTTTTTCTTTTGGAGCCGAGGGTATTTCGGAAATAGCCTCTCTACTCCTCCGGGGTAGGGGTAAGGTCTGCGTGCACACTACCCTCCCCAGACCCCATTAGTGGGATTTTACTGGGTTGTTGTTGTTGTTGTTGTCCTTTCAACAAATAGTAAGATATTTCATTTTTAGATAGCATGAGGAAAGTACTTCTTTATGCCTACATGTCAAGATACAGGTAAAATCATAAATGTATCAAACATCGGGTAGCAAAAGGAAATGCATCTCTATGCATGTATCTCAAGTACGCATGTCAAATGCAATGCATCTCATTGATGAGCTCCTGTACTCACACTCTCAGAGTACTCAATCTCACTGTCTCGCATTCTCGCTCACTATGCTCAATGCTCAGCACACTCGATCACTCAGCGTTGTACAATACCTGTTGCGGCGTGCAACCCGATCAATATATGACTATAAGGCCCGTTGCGGCGTGCAACCCGATCCACATATATAAAGTCGACTGCGCTCACTAGGGGTGTGTAGACTCCAGAGGGGTTCCTTAAGCCCAAGCGCTATATTTCTGCGGCGTGTAGCCCGATCCAATATTGTTGCGACGTGCAACACGATCCAATATTGTTGCGGCGTGCAACCCGATCTAATATTATTGCGGCGTGCAACCCGATCCTATAATATATATGTACATAGCCCGAAAGCTCGTTACGGCGTGCAACCCAATCCATATAAAAATATAATCAATATAAGATGCTGTGGTGTGCAGCCTGATCCCAAAATGTCACTCTCACTTAGGCCCTCATCCTCACTCATCCATCAATCTCTCCAGTATGTGCACGCCCACACGCCCGTCACCTAGCATGTGCGTCACCTCAATACCAATCACATAACACGTATTTCGGGGTTTCATACCCTCAGCACTAAGATTATAAGTGTTACTTACCTCGAACAAGCTAATTCCAACACCGAGCAAGCCAAGCGATGCTCCAAAATACCATCTCGCACGTTCTGACCTCCAAACGGCTCAAAAACTAACCCAAAACAACTCAAATACATCAAATAATGGTAAAGGAACCAATCCCGATCGAAAATATCAAATCTTGAATCAAAAGCCCAAAATCGGCCAAAATCCCAACCCGGGACCGCACCTCAGAACCCAACAAAATTTACATAATTCAACAACCCATTCAATTACAAGTTCAAACCATAGTAGTTTCACTCAAATCCGACCACAATTTGATGTTCAAAACTGAAAATTTTATATTATGAAACTTTAGGCCAAAACCCCCAATTTCCTCTATAACATTCACAATCCAATTACCAAAAACGAAGGTAGATTCATGAAATATACCCAAAACTGAGTAGAGAACACTTACCCCAGTTCATATGGTGAAAATTACCTCAAGAATAGCCTCAATCTGAGCTCCACAACTCCCAAAATAAAGAAAGAACAAAAGCCCTCGATAATATAGCTTCTGCCCCAGTGATTCCACATTTGCGGACAATTCGTCGCATTTGCGACCACTGCTTCTACGGTAAAAACTTCGCTTATGCGAAAATAGCCTTGCCCAGCAAACCCCGAACCCACAGAATAATTTCCGTTTTTGCGCACTCGCAGGTATGATTCCTCCTCCGCATCTGTGATGACCTCCAGCCAAGCCTGCTATGCTTCTTTGGCCAATTGTCCGCATCTACAGAGTCGCATCTACGCCCACTCTTTCGTAGATACGGAAACACGAGAACCAGAAATCTTAGAAAAAATCCAAAATGCAATGAAATGATCTGAACCTCATCCGAAACTCACCCGAGCCAATCGGGACCCCGTCCGAATATACCAACAAGTTCCATAACACAATACAGACCAACTTGAGGACTCCAAACACACATAACATCATCAAAACGACGAATCACACCTCAAATCGAAATCTATGAACTTTGAACTTTCAAATTCAATAACTCGTGTCGAAATATAGCAAAACAATCGGGAATGACTTCAAATTTTGCGCACAAGTCTCGAATAACATAACGAAGCTATTTCAATTCCCGGAATCACAATCTGAATCTTATATCAAAAAGTCCGCTCCAGGTCAAACTTTCCAAAATTTCAACTTTTGCCATTTCGAGTCAAATTCAATTACGGACCTCCGAATCACAATCCGGACACGCTCCTAAGTACAAAATCACCCAACGGAGCTAATGGAACAATCAAAATTCTGTTTTGGGTTCAAATTCATAAAAAGTCAAACTTGATCGACTCTTTCAAATTTAAAGCTTCTAGTTGAGAATCATTCTTTCAACTCAATTCCGAATAACCTAAAAACTGAAACCGACGATTCACATAAGTCATAGTATATCATACGGAGCTACTCATGCCCTCAAACAACCGAGCAAAGGGTAAATTCTCAAAACGACTGGTCGGGTCATTACAATTAAGATTTGTACCAATTATCATGTGTTATAGTAAGAATCTTCGACTTCTAAATTTCCCTTTGTTTATTTGATCACCTAGCCTAATCACATAATCCACATAGTTTAAAATTCGGCTGGGACCCACAGTTGTGGACCTCGAAGAGTGCCTAACACCTTCTCTTTGAGGTAATTTGAGCCCTTACTCGATCTTTGGTGACACGAACTAGTAAAACAGAGTTATTTCCAAACAGGTGCCCTAACGCACCCTAAAAATCATTAGGTGACGACTCTACTCTTTTAATACCTTTATTTAAAGAAGTTGTCACAAGTTAAAACCCGCTTTCATGAGGAAACGGGGCGCGACACCATGGAGACTCTGCTGGGGATATTCTTAGGCTCTTACCATGATGAACTTGACTTATGTGGATTACTTTCCTTATTTTTTATTCATTTGTTTTAAACTGCTATGACATGCACATCCATTTCCCTATTCACCTTTATTTATTTTAAACTGCTATGACATGCACATCCCTTCCCTTATTCTCCTTTATTTTCTATGACATGTATGACCTCTATCCATCTCTTTCATCTTGTCTAAGATTTCTATGAATCTCTCATCGCTATTTCCCTACCTTCTTCATTACGTTCTCGCACATTTTCATAAGCTAAACTGACTTCTTTCTTTTGTCTTTCTTTACTTTTCTCTTCTTTTCATATTCGCCTCTACTATGTTATTTACTGCTTTTACGTACTTTTATCACGCAAATACTTGGCAATATGTTATTATTTCTACACAAATCATACACCACATCATACTCCACTTGTGCCAATTATCAATATATAGGCGCTTGATGAATATTCAGGCTTTCCTGAAATCACCCTTTTTAAATCGGAAAGGCTTATTTGCGGAAGACTAGTCGATTAGCGGTGCAGTCGATAGTCCCGTACCTTTCCCTCACAAGTTTTCCACTTGGGAGTACCAGTCTAGACCCTTCTAGAAACCCCACTCCAATTTGAAATGTACATGCATCATGCTAAACCTAGTACAGATTAAGACGTCACTGACGTAACAACCCACTTAGATAAAACCTTGTCCAAAGTCCGACGAGATTTCCACAATCCCAATGGACACTAGCATATTATGTCCATACTTGGAGAAAATATACCAGCATACTGATCATTATTGCGTAAGTAGTCGAATTTGGAGGGGGAAAGGGCTAACTCTTATTTGTTTGAAATGAAGCACGAAATCCCAGGTTCGGTATGGTCCACAATGTCCCGCCTTTGCTACTTGATTGGCGGAAAGACCTTGCACCTTGTGATAAACGTTCTGTTTGGAGAGTACTTAGTGACCTGCCATCTTTGCTGAACATTCAACCAAAAAGGAACTAATCGAGGTTGCTACCATATTTTGGGATGAGAAACGAGTTATTTTTTTGATTTGGCAATATAGAAATGACTCCTCTCCTAGATGAAATAGGGGGTTTCGCCAAGTTACCATGGGATAGTCCGGGACTGCTAGTACCAGAGAATCGCACTCCCTGTAATTTTCTGAAAATGTTGGGTTTTAAGAAGAATGATGAACTGCTCTATCTAAAGAATCATATATCCCTTTTGATTTTATTTACAAGCGTTATGGCATAGCAAGTCATATCATCTTCATCATGATACACTAGACATTACTTCTTTGGAATGGGTGCATGCCGAGTTTACGTTTTCATTGTCTGCTTCCTGGGGTTGTTGATCTTTCCAATGAAAGGAGGAAGAATTCATACTCGCTTAACCATGGTCGCGAGGAACTTAATGGATGGTATCGAAGGACAAACTTATACTATAATCCCAATGATCTTAGCTGAGATGTACTGTGCTCTAGATTGGTGCGAGCATGGGTTTGGACACTTTGAGGGTTGTAATCTATTTCTACAAGTCTGGCTGCTAGAACACTTTCAAAGGGGTGAGTATCGTCAACAGCTTCTACGAAGGCAACTAAATGACTACATAGCCAACCATCACCCCAAAGAAAATTATGTTTATTCAAAATAGGTTTGCAATGCCTGGAAAATGCTGTAAGTTGGGTGCGTTTCTTCAGCAATCTAACAGACGAGCAAGTGCATTAGATATTTGAATGGTTTCCTAGTAGTGAGTTCATCATCAGATCAAACGGAACTACTCACTTGGTACTGATCAGGCTGCGAGGCATCTACCCTTACGCACCTATAAAGTTAATGAGACAAGTTGGAAGAAAACAAGTCATACATCGGGTTTCCAACATGGTCTAGTACAAGGCATATTTCAAGAAAGATGTCACCCCGTTCAAGTTCGAAGCGCAACACATGTCGAACCAAAACATCATTGTGAAAGGAGAAACTATTGAGCCAGACAAGTATCACGCCAGTCATATGTACTACTATCTATCATGGCTGGAAGACGACGTAGCCGGGGACGTTAAACTAGGAGTCACTCTGAAGGATAGGATCATAGATGACGTGGCTGAGGCACTAGTGAAGTACAAGAGGCTACACAAAAGGGTGTTCGAGTCCAAAAGCCAAATATCTGGAGCAGCACAAAGTGAACATGGAAGCGATAAGGGAATGGAAGGAGATTGCCACTAAGTCAACGAAATGATTGGAATACCTTGCACAAGGACCGATGGAGGTAGAAGGGAAGATGAGAAAGAGACTTTCGGTTTGTCAAGGCATGGAGGACAATGAAGGAGGAAATCTGGCAAATGTTACTTATTGCTAGATATGCACGATCTGGGAAACATGATTGATGGGGTCAAAAGAGCCAAGCATAGAGAAGGTCCTTCAGGGACCAAGTAGATTAGGAGATGATGTTCTTTACCGCTTTCTAGTTTAGATTAGATTTCGATGTAATAAGGCTAAATGTCATTAGTAACTTTATTATTTTATTGTCGGTTTAGTAAAAGATTGTTTTGGCTCATTTTTGCATTAATGAAATGAAGCAAACATTGGCACCAATTTTCTCCAAGTCTATGTGTCTCTTAGGCCTACCTCAGGCACGATGAGGTCCCCAAATTAGGACGTGAAGTATTGCATGACTTTGTGAAACATGTTTCAATATTGCGAACACTCTTTTATTTCACCTTACTGACTTGGTTACCTTTTGCTTTTTCTTTGTTTTTGATTATTCCCATCCCCAAAGGTTGGTTAGTGCATATTGGCATCATCATCATACCACACTAGATCCAGAGGTCCTCCTCCTCCTCCTCCGCCTAGCAACCCGAAAAGCAAAAGAAAGGGCAAAGGGAAAATGGATGATTTAGGTGGTATCCGGAAAGACAATGCTGTTGTGGCGGAAAATGTGAATACTTCAGATGGAAGAAGTACTCTGGGGCAGAACGAGTTGGTCTTACTTTTGGAGCAGAAAATCCTGGTACTACAGGGCGAGCTTGAGCAGGTCCAAAATCTGGCAAACCTTTCCTTTACTCTCAATGTTCCAGACATCAACCAGCAAAACACGACTACCCAAAACTAGAAACCACCGCCCATGGATCCAAATCCTCCCGCACCACACCAGTATCATAATCCCGCACTTCCCCAGAACCTTAACCCACCACGAGTGCAAACCCCTCAACAACATCACCATCATCCAACTAAATACCCGCAAACTACTACATATCACACTTCCCAAAATGCACCACAACCTACTCTCAATCCCCAAAACTCAACCAACGATCACCCATATACACAAGTTCCAGGGACTCATCAAAGCAATCCGATATATGTAGAAATCTTACCCCATACCCCACAGCAAACCCTATACATACCCGAACCGACTGAGAAGGACCTGCTCATTAGAAACATGGTGGAGGAACTCAAGTAACTCATAGGGAGAGTCGAGAGTGTTGAAGATGGGAAAGGCGTTGAAGGTCTGAATTACGAAGATCTGTTTATTCAGCCAGATGTGGAACTGCTAGAGGGTTACAAACCTTCAAAGTTCGAAATGTTCGATGGCACTAGTAATCCGAAGGTGTATCTAAGAACATATTGCGACAAGCTTGTAGCAGTGGGTAAGAATGAACAAATTTGCATGAAACTGTTCATGCAAAGCCTCACATGAGATGCTTTGTCTTGGTATATCACTCAAAACCCAAAGAAGTGGGCTAATTGGGTAAGTATGGCATCAGATGTCATGGACAGATTCAGGTTCAACACGGAAAATGCGCCAGTCATTTTCTACATTCAAAATCTCAAGAAGAAGTCGATAGAAACCTTTAGCGAGTATGCTACTCGTTGGAGATCAAAGGTCGCAAAGGTAAGGTCAACAGTTGAAGAAGAACAAATGAACAAGTTCTTTGTTAGAGCACAAGATCTGCAATATTGTGAATGGTTAATGGTCATCGAAAATCATAAGTTCTCAGACATCAAAAAGTTAGGGGAAAGAATAGAAGAAGGAATCAAGAGTGCGATGGTAACTAATTTCGAGGTGCTGCAGGCTACAAATAAAGTGTTGCAATCAGGCGGTATTTCAAAGAAGAAAGAAGTAGGTGTCATGATAGTAGCCCAGGGCCCTAAGTCTCCCCTCACATACCAAATACCTCTATCAACATATCAACCTTCACCCCCAAAATACCAATACCCTGCCACCACCTACCATACCTATAACACTTAACTTGCATATTACCATTCACCTCAACCCGCTCGCCAAAGATACCCAAAGCCACATCCAAATTTCGACCGCAGATCTCCTAGACAATACAACCCTATTGCTAAACCCATAACCCAATTGTATGAAAGACTGAAGGTCGCTGGTTACGTCACCCCTATTCCTGTTGTTGTTGTGGAAAATCCTTCCCGATGGATCAACCCTAACAAAACATGTGCTTATAATTAAGGCATGAATGGTCATACCATTGAGGATAGCCACATGTTGGAAGACAAGATTCAGACGTTGATCAACACTATGGTTATATTAGCAAAGGAAGCTGCACCGAACGTCTGCAATAACCCTCCCCCGGATCACAGAAGTGAGGGAGTGAATGATATAGAAACTGATGAAGAGTAGGATCAAGAAAGGTCCATTGGACTCATTTGAAAGGGAGACGCTCCTAAAACATCTTCGGTCACCCTCACACCAGTTGTGGTACAAACCCAGGCGTCATTTGAAGTTAAGGTAGCTACACCTTTCACTCTAATGGTAGCTCTCGCACCATCTTACAAGCCTGATGCCATCCCGTGGGGTTTGTTGCGGAAGCAAGAAGAAAGGAAAAAGCCAAAATAGAAGAAACAGGTGCCACGCAATGTATGACTAGACACCTGAGAATCTGGGAGGAACAAGCAAGGAAGCTGCACCTAAGCTGCCTGTTATTGAGACTGGAACTGACGATCTTTGGAGGAAGATACAAGCAAGGGAATACTTTGTTGTTGACCACCTGAACAGGACTCCTGGTCGGATATCCATCTTATCAATGTTGCAAAACTTAGACGCGTACAAGAATGCTTTGATGAAGGTGTTAAGTGAAGCTTATGTACCTACCGGCATCACTAGTGGAGAGATATATAACATGGTCAGACAGGTATTAGAGAGCCACAAAATGACTTTCCACAAAGATGAGTTACCACCAGAAGGACTGAGTCACAACAAGGCGTTGCACATCGCAGTGCAATTCGATGACAAGTTCATTGCCAGGGTCCTGATAGATGGAGGTTTGAGTCTGAACATATGTCCACTGACCACTCTGAAGAGATTAGGTAAGGTCCTGCACAAGATACGAATGGGAAGCATGAATGTGAAGGCTATTTGTCCTAGTGTGTCACCTTGGGGTGCACCGGTTCTATTTGTGAAAAAGAAGGATGGTTCCATGAGAATGTGTATTGATTACAGGCAGTTGAACAAGGTCACAGTCAAGAACAAGTATGCTTTGCCTCGTATTGATGATTTATTCGACCAGCTTGAGGGAGCGAGGGTGTTCTCCAAGATTGATTTGAGGTTCGCTTATCACCAGCTGGAGATTCGGGATTCAGATATTCTTAAGACAGCTTTCATGACCCGATATAGCCATTATGAGTTCTTGGTGATGTCTTTTGAGCTGACCAATTCCCCAACAGCGTTCATGCATTTGATGAACAGTGTATTCCAGCCCTATTTGGACTCATTCGTCGTTGTATTCATTGATGACATCCTTGTGTACTCTCGTATCCAGGAGGAGCACGCTCAACATTTGAGGATTGTATTACAGAGATTGAGGGAGGAGACAATTTATGCAAAGTTCTCCAAGTGTGAGTTTTGGCTATTTCAGTAGCATTCTTGGGACACGTGGTGTCCAGCGAGGGTATTCAGGTGGATCCGAAGAGGATAGTGGCGGTGCAGAATTGGTCTAGACCGTCCTCAGCCATGGAGATTAGGAGGTTTCTTGGTTTGGAGGGTTATTACCGTCGCTTTGTGGAGGGATTTTCATCTATTGCATCGCCCTTGACCAAATTGACGCAAAAGGGTGCTCCATTCAGGTGGTCGGATGAGTGTGAGGAGAGCTTTCAGAAGCTCAAGAGTTAGTGTGTTTTGAGGTAAGTGTCTTGCCTAACTTTATATGGGAGAATTACCCCTTAGGATTGGTGTTGTTTTGTGATAATTGTGATGTATGAAAGCCGTGTACGCAAGGTGACGAGTGTGTGCACGACCTAAATGTGAATTTACCGGGTTTAGCTATGTAGATTCCTTCATGCTCTACTTGTTTTATCTCTTACTTGTTAATTGCTCTACATGTTTAGTTGATGTTCTTGTTCCCTTTATTCCATATTCATTATTTAACAGTTGGATTCTTTACTTGAAGTTGTTATTCTTGGAATGAGTTCCAAGTGCTAGATATATCGGCTACTTACAACCTATTGTTGAGACGACCATTGATACATGCAGCTGGGGCAATGACTTCTACTCTACACTAGGCCGTGAAGTTTGAGTGGAATCACTAGGAGGTGATCATTCATGGAGATAGAAGCAACCCTATTTACACCAATCAGACCATTCTAGTCATCAAAAACATGAGGATGTTGGGCGCAGAAATATATCATCGCATTAAACGGTTAACGCAATTGAAAAGGATCGATGGTGGAGCAACAAGATAGAAGTCATATTGTTGTGGAAGGGATATGAACGAGGCAAGGATATCGGAAAAAAGATTCAGGGGATCACTAAACCCATACAACCACAGTATCATGGCACAACCTTTGGACTCGTATATGAATATACTGTGCAAGAATATCAGAATTGGACACCGCCTTGGCATGCCGATTACTATCCGCTGGAACAACCCATACCAATTTTGCACCAGACATTCCATCAGGCTGACATGATGTGGGGATCCGAGGAAGAAGAGATCTTGGTCGGTATGAGGAAGTTGCTTCTGGACGAAGAAGACATGGACTGCAGTGCAATTGTTGAGGAGAAGGAGGAGGAAGACCTTACCATTCAGACAATGGAAGAAGGAGTTGTTCTCAAGAATTGGACTGTTGCACCATCCCGGGCTCGCCGAGTTCCTAGGTAGCCTGGCAAATTAGCATGTCTTATTTTTAAATTATTTTGAGCATTTAAGACATTTTTCAGATTTCTTTTGAAATAATTACTCGAACCATCGAGTTGTACGTGTTGACATTTTAAAAGTTTTATTAATGCATTATTTCTTTTCATATTTATTATTATCTTTCTACATTCTTTTCAGCATAGTTATTACATATCCTGATGAACCTACCACTGTGACATGTAATGAGAAAACGCAACATAAGGACAGTGATTCGGAAGATCTAGAGGATGATGTAATACCTGAGGAAATTTTCAAAGAAGTAGAGAATTTTGAAAACAAACCAAAGTCTAATTTGGAGGAAACTGAGGTCGTTAACTTAGGGTATTATGCAAAAGTCAAGGAAACTCACATAAGCATCCATCTATCACCGACAGAAAAGGAAGAGTATATCAGTTTTCTAAAAGAATATGAGAGTATTTGCGCATGGTCCTACGATGATATGACTGGGTTGAGAACATCCATAGTAGCTCAAAATCTACCTACCAATCCCATATGTCCACCGGTAAAATAGAAGCTCAGAAAGTTCAAGCCGAATATGAGTTTGAAGATAAAAAAGGAGGTCACCAAACAAATTAATCAAGGTTCTCCGAGTGGTCGAATACCCGACCTAGTTAGACAACATTGTGTCGTTTCCAAAGAAAGATGGGAAAGTTAGAGTATGTGTCGATTACTGAGATCTGAACATAGCAAGTCTTAAGGATGATTTCCCACTGCCCAACATACATATACTAATTGACAACTGCGCCAAGCATGAACTCCAATCCTCTGTGGATTGCTTCGTAGGAACCATAAGATTTGGATGGATGAAAAGGATGCCGAAAAGACCGCATTTATCACACCATGGGGAATATATTATTACAAAATGATGCCGTTTGGTTTGAAGAACGATGGGGCCACCTACATGCGGTCCATGACGACTATTTTCCACGACATGATACACAAGAAAATAGAGGTGTACGTGGATGATGTTATAATCAAATCTAAAAGGAGTTCGGATCACATAGCAGACCTGAAGAAATTTTTTGATCGGCTTCAAAAATACAACTTGAAGTTGAACCCTGCAAAATGTGCCTTCGGAATCCCTGCTGCAAAATTGTTAGGTTTCATCATCAGTCGTCGAGGAATTGAGCTAGACCCGTCAAAAATCAAAGCTATCCAGGACTTGCCACCGCCAAAGGATAAGAAAGATGTGATGCATTTTCTAGGGTGCCTCAATTATATCAGCCATTTTATAGCACAATCACCGGTGATATGTGAGCCAATCTTCAAAATGCTGAGGAAAGATGCTGCAACAAGCTGGACTGAATTATGACAGAAAGCCTTCGACAAATAAAGGAGTATTTTATCTAAACCACCTGTGTTGGTCCCACCAGAACCAGGAAGACCTCTTTTGATTTATCTGTCTGTGTTGGATAGGGCCTTTCGTTGCGTTCTAGGACAACATGATGAAACCGGGAGGAAAGAGCAGGCGATATATTATTTGAGCAAGAAGTTTACGCCTTACGAAGCCAGGTACTCTTTGTTGGAACGCACCTGCTGTGCTTTGACATGGATAGCCTAGAAGTTAAGACATTATTTCTGTGCGTACACTACATATCTCATATGAAGGATAGATCCGCTAAAATATATCTTTCAGAAGCCCGTGCCAACGGGAAAGTTAGAAAGGTGGCAGATATTGCTGAGTGAGTTCGACATCATCTATGTAACTCAGAAGGCAGTCAAAGGGCAAGCATTGGTTGATCATTTGGCAGAAAATCCTGTAGACGGAGAATACAAATCACTGAAGACGTATTTTCCCAAGGAAGAGGTATCATTTGTAGGAGAAGATATACTGAAGCGTACAATGATTGGAGGATGTTCTTCGACGGACCAGCCAACTTCAAGGGAGTGGGAATCGGAGATGTCTTAGTATCATAAACTGGTCAACATTACCCGGTATCCGCAAAACTCAGGTTCCCGTGCACCAACAATATAGCAGAATACGAGGCCTGCATCTTGGGACTCAGCTTAGCCATCAACATGAACATTCAGGAGTTGCTGGTAATCATAGATTCAGATCTATTGGTGCACTAGGTTCTAGGAGAATGGGCTACTAAGAATACCAAAATATTTCCATACTTTTATTGTGTACAAGAGCGGATCAAGATGTTCACAAAAATAGAATTCAAGCATGTTCCAAGGATTCAGAATGAATTTGCATATGCATTAGCCACCTTGTCTTCCATGATACAACATCCAGACAAGAATTTCATCGATCATATCCCAATAGGAAGCAGCCAGCTTATTATGCTCATGTTGAAGAAGAGTTTGGCAGAACTTCGGGGTTCCACGACATCAAGGAGTACTTGGAAAAGGGAGAATATCCAGAGAATGCTACACACATTCAGAAGTGCACGCTTCGAAGATTGGCCAATCATTTCTTTCAAAGTGGAGGAATTATGTATAGAAGGACTCCTAATTTGGGATTACTACGATATGAGGCATCTAGATTGCTTGAAGAAATACATGCCGGAACTTGCGTACCTCACATGAATGGTTTGGTTTTAGACAAGAAGATTATAAGAGACAGACTGCATAAAATATGTTCAAAAATGTTACCAATGCTAGATACATGCTGATATGATACATGTGCTGCCCAACTAACTCAATGCAACGAATTTGCCCTAGCCTTTCTCTGATTGGGGCATGGATGTCATCGGACCAATCGAACCCGCTGCTTCAAACAGAAAAAAGGTTCATTTTGGTGGCTATAGACTACTTCACAAAATGGGTTGAAGCCGCTTTCTATAAGACTGTGACTAAGAAAGTCGTAGTAGATTTTGTCCGAGATCGCATTGTTTGTCGATTTGGAGTACCTGAGTCAATCGTCACTGAAAATGCCGCCAATCCCAATAGTGATCTGATAAAAGCCATGTGTGAAACATTCAATATCAAGCATCAGAATTCCACATCATGCAGACCGCAAATGAATGGAGTCGTAGAAGCCGCCAATAATAACATCAAGAAGATATTGAGGAAAATGGTGGACAACTACAAATAATCGCATGAAAAGCTACCATTTTCTTTACTCGGGTATCGAACCACAATTCGTACATCAACTGGGGCAACTCCATAGCTACTTGTTTACGATACTGAAGTTGTTATTCCCTCTGAAGTGGAAATCCCTTCCTTAAGAATCATACAAGAAGTCGAGCTCTGCGAGGTAGAATAGGTAAGGAACCGGTATGAATAACTAGCTCTCATTGATGGTAAAAGAATTAACGCAGTGTGTCACGGTAAACTCTACCAGAATAGAATGGAAAGAGCTTTCAACAAAAAGGTTAGTCAAGGGAATTCACACCGGGGCAACTGGTACTGAAATGGATCTTCCCACATCAAGATGAAGCAAAGGGGAAATTATCACCCAACTGGCATGGCCCTTACATGGGTAACCGAGTACTGATAGGAGGAGCACTTATACTTGCAAAGATGGATGGAGGGATATGGCCAAAACCAATCAATTCAGATGCAGTCAAGAGATATTATGTTGAAGATTATGTTCGCACTTTCTATTTGATGTAACTTGAACTACGCTTGACTTGATTCCCATTTAAGAGGGGATACGTAGGCAGCCCTGTAGGTTTGGTCACATCATAATAAAATCTTCATTCTCCCTATGGTCATAAACTGGGGCAAGATCTCGAGCTCGCCCTATCTCATTATGTTTAGAATTGCCAAGGGAAGTATCGTCAGAAGTATNATATTGAGGAAAATGGTGGACAACTACAAACAGTGGCATGAAAAGCTACCATTTGCTTTACTCGGGTATCGAACCACAATTCGTACATCAACTAGGGCAACTCCATATCTACTTGTTTACGATACTGAAGCTGTTATTCCCGCTGAAGTGGAAATCCCTTCCTTAAGAATCATACAAGAAGCCGAGCTCAGCGAGGTAGAATAGGTAAGGAACCGATTTGAATAACTAGCTCTCATTGATGGTAAAAGAATGAACGCAGTGTGTCACGGTAAACTCTACCAGAATAGAATGGAAAGAGCTTTCAACAAAAAGGTTAGTCAAGGCAATTCACACCAGGGCAACTGGTACTGAAATGGATCTTCCCACAACATGATGAAGCAAAGGGGGAATTCTCACCCAACTGGCATGGCCCTTACATGGTTAACCGAGTACTGATAGGAGGAGCACTTATACTTGCAGATATGGATGGAGAGATATGGAAAAAACCTATCAATTTAGATGCAGTCAAGAGATATTATGTTGAAGATTATGTTCGCACTTTCTATTTGATGTAACTTGAACTACGCTTGACTTGATTCCCATTTAAGAGGGGATACGTAGGCAGCCCTGTAGGTTTGGTCACATCATAATAAAATCTTCATTCTCCCTATGGTCATAAACTGGGGCAAGATCTCGAGCTCGCCCTATCTCATTATGTTTAGAATTGCCAAGGGAAGTATCGTCAGAAGTATGCATTTAAACTAGGGCAGAATATTGAGGAGCATCCTTAAAGTTCTGAGTTAAGGAGGTTGCAATATCTCAAAAGCGTGTCACAGTTGCCAATTCGTCAAAATTGTTTACTGTTAGTCATTATCACATATTTCAAATAACTACAAATGATTTATCACAAATGCATGTTTTCAATTTTTTTATTTTTCTACAATAGTCAGATGCTACCCGGGGTGACTCAAGCAAGACCTCTAGACAAGAGCAAAGGCAAAGCAAGGAATCGAGAGAACAAACCAACCTTCCCCCCTCCAAACTCACGATTTTTCTTTGGATGCAGGCACGATGGACGTAACAAAAACATCCGCAAATATATATAGACAACAAGATCACTATCTTCATACCGACAAAAGTCTCCAAACACAAACGCATCAATCTAAGAAATACTTTTCCCTCTCGCATTTAATCATTGCTATTCATGCATAGGGCTAAACACTGCCCTCATCACCGCATAAGGCTAAACACTGCCTTTCTTGTATGAGACTAAACACTGTCTCCATTCTTTGCATGAGAATGAGCATTGTCTCCATTATTGTATAAGGCTAAGCACTTCCTTTCTTTGCATGAGACTAAGCACTATCTCCATTCCTTGCATGAGGCGAAGCACTGCCTTTATTATTGCATAAGGCTAAGAATTTCCTTTCCTTGCATGAGACTAAGCACTCTCTCCATTACTACATAAGGCTAAACACTGCCTTCCTTTATTGCGTAAGGCCAAGCATTTCCTTTTCGCACATGAGACTAAGCACTGTCTACATTATTGCATAAGGCTAAACATTTCCTTCCTCGCATGAGACTAAGAACTGTCTCTCTTTCTCTCACAAGGCTAAGCACTACCTCCATTAATTCATAAGGCTAAGCATCTCCTTGCCTTGCATGAGACTAAGCTCTATCTCCGCTACACTGCAAAAGATTAAGCATTATCTCTTTTCTTCGCAACGGGCTAAGTATTGCCCTCATCTCAAATAAGACTAAGCCTTGTCTTGTCTCGTTTTAGTGAATGACTAAGCATCACTTGTTTCCTTGATCATGTGATTGATATTACCACATACTTGCATTTCATGGGCTGAAACACCGCCATATTATCTAAAGGCGTCATATTCCAAAGGCACCATCCTCATAGCCTGAAGATACCATGCCATGGCGTCAGGATCTATCGAAATTGCACATCATTATTCAAAGGCGTCATAGTCCATAGGCACTATCCTCATGGGCCGAGGACATCATTTCATTGCATGTGAATCCCTTATCAAATGCTTCATGGCCCAGGACGTCATAGTCTAAGGATATCATCTACATCATCCAAAGACAACTCTCTTGATCCAAAGTGAATTTGCATCATGTTTAAATTTTTGCAATAACCCATATATATTCACATGCATCATGTTTTACATTTTGCAGATAACTCGGGAGGTAATCGTTCTACAAACAAGAGCAATTCTCGCTCCGGTTTGCGTTCACAACGTTCACATCCTTCGATCACCTCAAACGCAACCGATGATTAGTAATTGATTACCTTTTGTTCTATAACCGTTCAAATATCTGCCTTGCACATCCGTAACATTAAATTTCATTCATAACCCCACTTGAAATTATATGTTACTCACGACACTATCCTACTCAAAAACTCCTTTTTCAAAACACACGACCAATCTTATAACAACTCCATCGGTTTTGTTCGCCGTTGAATCCAGAAATACACACGACATGATTCCCGTAACACTAGTGATATGTAGGCAACTCAAGAACCAAGATTCGGCCCCACGTTTTTCAAAACACATCATTCCTCACGCACTTCGGACAAATTTGGTCATCACTTTCTTTACCCGATAACTCTTTCATCATTCCCGGATAAAGAGGGGCATCTGTTGATACCCAATTTTCCCTCATATTTTTCAAATAATATATATACTTTCAAAACATTATTTTTGCATCATTACTCAATATACAAGAGTCATACAAGTATTTTCTATAATCTTCCATAATTTATAAAGCTTTAAAATTACTTTTTTTGCATTTGAATTACTTGAATATGTATTAATTACCCCTTTAAATTATTTTGTGATGCTTTAATCACCCAAATTTATTATTTAAAACCACATATATGCTTTACAATATTTTATTTCATTTTATATAATTTCATTTGCATTGTTTGTGTTATTTACTCATTTTTGCGATTAATTACATTTTAATTTTTTATTCAAAGTCAAAATAACTTTTATATGTTTACAACCTTAAGATATTATTTTAAAATGATTATTTTCTTAAATAATATTTTTTACACTTATTTAGATAATTTTTATTAATTTGTTTTTCCTTAATTCCATTATTTCTTAAAGCTGGCCCAAACCAAGCCATTTTTCGGATTAATTGCCAGCCCAGACACCCCACCTTAGCCCAATAACTCCCCAGACCAAATCAAACAACCCACTTTTAAATAACTCGGTTGCAACCCGTTTAAACAACCCGTCCCATTCCCTTTTGATAACGGTCGTTGATCTCAAATGATCAACGGCCCATAATAATTCCCTACCTTTCCTTATATCCCCTTAACCTAAACCTTAGGGACATTCCCACCTAAATAGTCGCCTCCGAAACCTCTCCATTCCACTCGTCTATGAGAAACCCTAGCATCCATACCCTCAATCCATGATTCCTTTACCTTATACGTTATGTCATCTTGTTACTTACATGATTTTGACTTCACCTAGTACTCGCCTATTCTTGGCAAGTACCAGGCCTTAGACGATATTTCGTATATACACTCACTACCAGATTATATGGGTCTGATTACCAAGATCCTCGGCCAATCTTTGATTTCCGTCGAACTAGGGTTTGAAATTTCAATATGTTCCTTTACTAGTTCTATTATTGATTGCATGTGATTTTCTTTCCTTATTTGTGTTTGATTAACTATTTTTCATATTTTCTTGCTCGATTTCTACCACTATATAACCCCTCCCAAATTTTCCTTTTGGACAGACTTTAAATCACCTTAAGAACTATTCTTTCATTCTCATTTTATTATGTACTATTATGAAATTGAGCTCTCGGCTGGCCGAAAGCCAAGTCCACAAAATTTTGTTCACCTTCCTCCAGTGCAACCACTGCTCGGAGTCCATTTTGAGGTTCTTATGAACTCTAAAGCCCTTGTGAGTTGAGGTTTTATTGGCCTTCAATAATCACAGCTATTCCTAAGATTTTTGAGTTTTCCATCCTTTGTTTAGTTTGTCTGCAATTGGTTAGTGCCTTATACTCTCGCACTTCTATGTTTTTTTGTTCGTGTTTGTATTATGTGCATTAGTGCTATTTGGATTTGCCTGAGTTAATTTCAATATTATTTCCTTCGTATACAATTCTACTTGTTTTAGTACTACTCTGTAGTTACCCTAGCTTCAATTCTGTGCAAGTTCTGATTTTAAATTACATGTGGATAGCTAAATCGATACATGATGCCTGCCTGATTCGTTATTGAAACCTGATTAATGGTTGTTGAACTTTGTTTTGATTTCTTGTACCAAAACCCTTATGAAACTATGTTCTTGCTCAAATTGCTTTCTTCATGTTGAATCCTTTATGCATAATTTGCTATTTCTCTGCGAGTCTATCTAAATACTTAGCCTAATATGCAAGCCTTAATGCATGCTCATTAGGTGTGTCCAACCTGAATAATTTCTAATCATTATGCTTAAGAATATTTGGTTATTTATACATGTTGCTTATTCTGAGTTTGGTTCCTTGCCTTGTTATGTACTATTATGATAGCCAACTCATGCCCAAAATGTGTTATAATTCCTATTGTGATATTCATGCCCAACATTTATCTTCCTAGAGTTCTACTTTTAGCTATGACATGTTCCCGTGCTATTTGTAACTCTATTGTGTGATTTTCCTGACTTGCTCAATCCTGTGTTTTTCAGTATTAGTTAATACTTTTAAAGTAAATCTCATAATCAACGTTTTTGCCTATATGTGGCCAACTAGTACAAGGTTTGATGCTTGTCTGTCCTATTAATTTGAAAAACGACATGTCTTATGTTTACTATAAGTTCTACTGGTATTGTAACTAATATTCAGCATGTTCCAGTTTTCTTATCTTCTACTAAGTGATTGCTCGATCATAAACCTATTCTATTATGTTGTTTTCACTAGGTCTTCGTGTTAAAACTTTCATATGAAGGCTATGCTCTACTTATTATTGTCTATGACTATATTAAATTTCCATATTTAAATCTTGTGTCTAAAGGTCTTTTAGGTTAATTCTGAATCAATTTTGAAACGACCCAACATGTCTTGAAGGAGTTAAAAGAGCGGCTTGAGGAATTACTAGCCAAAGGGTTCGTCAGACTGAGTGTCTCGCCATGGGGTGCACCAGTATTATTCGTGAAGAAGAAGGATGGAACTATGCGGATGTGTATTGATAATCACCAATTGAAAAATGTTACCATTAAGAATAAGTACCCGTTGCTGTGTATTGATGATGTATTTGACAAGTTGCAAGATGTTAGGGTGTTATCTAAGATCGACTTGAGATCGGGGTACCATCAGTTGAAGATTCTGATGTTCCAAAGACTGCTTTCCAGACTAGATATGGTAATTATGAGTTTCTGGTGATGTTCTTCGGATTGACTAATGCCCCGACATCGTTTATGGATTTGATGAACAGGGTGTTCAGGCCATATATTGATTCGTTTGTCATTGTCTTCATTGATGACATTTTGATCTACTCGCACAGTAAGGAGGAGCACGAGCAGCATATGAGAGTGGTGATTCAGACCTTGCGGGAACAAAAGCTATATGCTAAGTTCTCCAAGTATGAGTTTTGGCGAGACTCTGTAGCATTTTTGGGGCATATTGTGTCGGCGAGGGTATTAAAGTTGATCCCAAAAAGATCGAGGCAGTTCAGAATTGGCATCGTCCCACTTCAGTGACTGAGATCAGGAGTTTCCTAAGGTTAGCAGGCTATTATCGTCGGTTCGTGGAGGGTTTTTCATCTATTGAAGCCCCTTTAACCAAATTAACCCAGAAGGGTGCTCCGTTCCAATGGTTCGATGATTGTGAGGTGAGCTTTCAGAAGCTCAAGACAGCATTGACTACAACACCAATATTAGTGTATTGCGATGCTTGACGCATCGACTTGGGTTGTGTATTGATGCAGGAGGGGCGAGTTATTGCATATGCCTCCCGTCAGCTAAAGCCCCACGAGAAGCATTACTCGGTACATGATTTGGACTTAGCTGCGATTGTTCACGCTCTTAAGATTTAGAGGCTTTATCTTTATGGGGTATCTTGTGAGATTTACACTGATCATTGCAATTTGCAGCATTTGTTCAAACAGAGGGACTAAATTTGAGGCAGCACAGATGGGTTGAGTTACTAAAAGATTATGATATTACTATCGTGTATCATCCAGGCAAAGAAAATATAGTTACAAATGCCTTGAGTAGAAAGGCAGAGAGTATGGGTAGTTTGGCTTTTATTTCAACAGAGAAGAGGCCATTAGCTTTGGATATTTAGTCCTTGGCTAACAGACTTGTGAGGCTGGATATTTCAGATCCCAGCCAAGTTATTGCATGTGTTGTTGCCTAATCTTCACTATTCGAGCAAATCAAGGCTCGCCAGTTTGATGATCCCCACTTATTGGTCCTTCGAGAAATGGTACTACGGGGTGGTGCCAAGGAAGTTACTATTGGCAAGGATGGTGTTCTGCGACTCCAGGATCGTCTATGTGTTCCTAATGTGGATGGGCGGACGGAAAAGATCCTAGAGTAAGCACACAGTTCTCGGTATTTTATTCATCCAGGTGCTATAAAGATGTATCGTGATCTGGGGCAGCACTATTGGTGGTGACGGATGAAGAAGGACATAGTTGAGTATGTAGCTAGGTGCCTAAATTGCCAGCAAGTTAAATATGAGAACCAGAGGCCAGGTGGCCTACTTCAGCAGATGACTATACCGGAGTGGAAATGGGAACACATTACTATGGACCTTGTAGTTGGGTTTCTGCGGACCTTGCGGAGGTTTGATGGAGTTTCGGTCATTGTTGAAAGGTTGATCAAGTCGGCACACTTAATTCCGGTTGTGACTACGTATATTTCAGAGAGGTTCGCCCATATTTATATTCAGAAAATAGTTCTGTTGCACGGTGTGCCAATTTTCATCATATCAGATAGAGGCCCTCGGTTTACGTCACATTTCTAGAGAGCAGTACAGAGTGAATTGGGGACCCATGTAGAGCTCAGCACAGCCTTTCATCCGCAGACCGACAGGCAGTCGGAGCAGACAATTCAGATTTCGGAGGTCAGTGGGATCGTTTGCTGCTTTTGGCGGAGTTTGCTTATAACAAAAATTATCAATCCAGCATCGAGATGGCTCCATTTGAGGCTTTGTATGGTCGGTGATGTCATTTTCCCATCAGATGGTTTGAGCCCAGCGAGGCTAAGTTATATGGTACGGATTTGGTAACAAATGCCTTGGAAAAGGTAAAGTTAATTCAGGAGCGACTTCATACAGAACAGTCTAGAAAAAAGAGTTACGTAGATCAGAAAGCGCGTAATTTATCGTTTATGGTAGGTGAAAAAGTTCTCTTGAAGATTTCGCCGATGAAGGGAATCATGAGATTTGGGAAGAAGGGCAAGTTGAGCCCAAGGTTTATAGGCCCATTTGAGGTGTTGAGACGAGTTGGGGAGGTTGCTTACGAGCTTGCGTTTCCTCCCAGTCTATCGGGAGTTCATTCGTTTTTCCATGTATTTATGCTCCGGAAGTATCATGTCGACCTGTGACATGTGTTAGATTTCAACACAGTTCAGCTAGATAAGAGCTTGGGTTATGAAGAGGAACCAGTTGCCATTGTTGATAAACAGATTCGTAAGTTGAGGTCTAAGAAGATTTCTGCAGTAAAGGTCTAGTGGAGGAGCCAACCATTCGAGGAAGCGACTTGGGAGTACGAGGAGTACATGTAAAGAAGATATCCACATTTATTCAGCACTCCAGGTATAATTCTAAACTCGTTCGAGGACGAACATTTATTTAAGAGGTGAAGAATGTAACGATTCAACCGGTCATTTTGCCTTCTAGAACCTTGTTCCCCTACATAAGACTCCCCTTATGTGCATTTACTATTATATGACTTGCGGGGATGGTTAGTTCGGGATTTTGAAGAGTTCGGGTTGAAATCGGAACACTTGGGTCCTTAGTTGGCTTTAAAAAGGATAAATTTGACTTCGGTCAACCTTTTGAGAAAACAACCCTAGAATCGAGATTTGACTGTTCTAATAGGTTCGTATGATAATTTTGGACTTGGGAGTATGTTCGAATCGGGTTTCGGACGACCCGGGAGCGTTTTGGCGCCAAATAGTGAAAGTAGGCTCTTTGAAGGTTTTAAAGTTCTTTAAATTTGGTTTGGAGTAGGTTTCGAATTAATTGAAGTCCGTTTGGAATTAGGAGCATGGGAATAGTTCCGTATGGTGATTTAAGACTTACACGCAAAATTTGGTGTCATTCCGATTAGTATAAGTATGATTCGGCGCGTTCGGAGGAATTTAGAAACTTGAAGTTCATATTTTGATCCAATTCGGTTTTGGGGTGTGAATCTTGGCTTGGTTGTTGAATTGCATGTTTCAAGAGTTCAATCAAGTCCATAATATGTTTATATACTTGTTAGCGGATTTGGAGAGGTCACCAGAGAGCTCTGGCGAGTTTTGAACCACTCGGAGCTAAGTTGGGAAAACAAGAAATTCCAGTTCTGGTTTCCTTCTTCACGAACGCGGAAGGACTCTCGCATTCGCGATGAAGGAAATATGGAGCTGCTCAATTGCCCTTCATGTTCGTGTGAAAGGTGACGCATTCGCGTTCGTGTATAAGGGGCTTAGACCAGGGTGAAATTACCCTACGCGTTTGTGAAAGGGCTCCTGCGTTCGCGAGACCACTGTTGCGTTCGCGAATGGCATTTTTGAGGCCGTGGAATTTGGCATTTGCGAATGTGAGGCACCTGTCGCGTTCTCGAAGAAGGGGTCAACAGTGCTGGGCAGAACGCCTTAAAAACGGGGCTCAGCCATATTTAGCCCCATATCTTCCATTCTTGGGCGATTTTGAAGCTTTTTGAGAGCAGTATTCACCTAGCAACTTGGAGGAGGTAATTTAATTCCATCCATTGTTAGTTAAATACATAGATTATGGGTAGATTATAACATGTAAATTGTGGAAATCAAGGATTTAGATGAAAAACTTAGGTTTTCATAAAAATGAGATTTTAACAACAAAAATGATTAGAATGGGATGAAAATTGTATATTTGAGTTCTTGCGATCATGGATAACAATTTCATCCGAAAAGTTTCGGAATCCGGGCACATGGGTCCAAGGAGAATTTTATCAATTTGGGTTGGATAATTAATCTAATACTCTAATTTTGAATTGCTAAGCATGTGTTAATTATTTTATATAACATCTGGCTAGTTTCGGAGTTTTCGGCACCAAGTTGAGGCTTTAACGCGAAATTTGTGATTAGAAAGTGAACTTTAAGATGAGGTAAGTCTTTTGTCAAACCTTGTAAGAGGGAATTTATCCCATATGTGATTTAAATTAATAATTGTTGCTAATTGTAGGGGCTACGCATGCACGAGGTGACGAGAATCCGTGCGTAGCTACTAATTATGCTATGTCCGGGTAGTTTATGTAAGGCCCCGTGAAATATTTCCTAAAAATCGGGGTTTTGTGATACCGGGGTTGGCGTAGAGGTTAATAATTGAACAGTGCGTTGGGGAGATGAAGGAAAATATTTGCATAAATAGGCATTTCTGCGGCCCATTATGTGGATGCATAATCACTCTGCCGGTCGCAGAGTGAGACAGTCTTCTGGGCCATTTTTTATGTCAATTTCGCGGCCCAATATGCCATCGCAAAACCATTTCACGGGCTGCACTCTGATCGAATACCGAGGTTTGAGATTTTTGCGGAGGGAGGTTCTGCGGTGCATTATGCGACCGCAGAATAGGTCTGCAGGCCGCATAACGACCGCAGACCCGGATAGAATTTTCCAGTTGTTTTTGCTCCAAATTGTGCGGCCGATATGCGGACCTCATATCCATTCTACGGTCGCATATGCGACCGTAGATCCTGTCTCAGTACTTTATTTTTGTGGTTTTTAAACCCGACCCTATCTCGTCAAAACATATTCCATCGTCCATTTTTGAGCATATTTCTGATACTTTTAGAGTGAGAAAGAGTGATTAGTGTGGGGAAGTAACCTTCAACCTAATATCCAACAATTCTTGCTCAATCCTTGAAGATTATCAAGAAAGTCCTCATCTTAAAGGAAAGAATCTATACCCTAGCAAGATGATTTTTGGGTGTGGGAGTTGTTATCGTGCATGCATGTGATATCAAAGAATGTGGGAAGGTTGTGAGCTAATGAGGGTAGAGAATGGGTTGGGGGAATGATGGAATCTTTCCTAAAAGGGCCTTCAAAACCTCACTGCACATCTAGTGCTTGATAATATGCTCAAATGAGCTAGAATCATGATCGTCTTCCTAATTTTGGTTCAACTTGTTATATTTCTAAAATAGATTGAAGTTGCTAAGAATTCTGGAACATTTTAAAGGTTTAAGGAAGATCAATTGAGGTATGTTGGCTAAATCCCTATCTTAGAATTGAATTCCATGGTGTTCATGTAAATTATGAAAGACCTTAGTTGATCATTATGAAATCGGTTATCCCGAGTAATCGTATGTTGAGAGATACATGTTCAATATGTGTTTCAAATGCATTTATTCATGCTCTGTTATGTTTTGCGTATATATATATATTCAAAGTGTGGCTGTGTGTATTATAATTGATACGATTTCAAGTTATGCTTGAGTGACGGTTATCTTGCTAAATTATGTGAAACAAATCTCTATATATGTCTAAGACTCTTAATTGCTCTCATGTGTACCTAAAAGCCTTGAATTGAAGAGTTTTGTGGTCGATAATGGTAATGGTGTGTGAAAATGAAAAGGGGAGCATGCAATATGAAATTCGGCCAAGTTCCAAGAACGGTATAATTGTGACCATAAGTGCCGATGAATTGAATTAATATGAAAGAAGTATGATGTGAGATGATTGACTGAAAAAGGTAATGTCTTGGGTGAGACGGCCTAGCCGATCGGGCCGTGATCGGACGCCATGCTGCACACATGGTGGTGATTGTGCTGGAAATGATAATTGAAATTGTAGTTATGATTGATGTCTCAAATGAGATGACCTAGCCGGTCGGGTCGTGATTGGACTCCGTGTAAGAATACAGTGGTATTGTGAATTATGGTATACTTGAAAACTTATGTGATCCTTAACTTGATGGTTTAGTATTATTTGAAGCTCTTATTGAATTCTTGACTGTTCCCCCTTGTATTATTATTCATTCTATTGAGATGGTGCTTAGTTTTACATACTAGTACTATTCGTCAGTACTAACGTCCCCTTTGCCGGGGGCGCTGCATCTTTAAATGGATGCAGGTGGTTCCATAGCAGGCAGTGTTGATCAACGATAGTGGCACATCCTCTTCCCAACAGACATGGTGAGCCCCACTTTATCCCGGGGTCATGTATTGTACCTTTTGTTGATATCATTATTACGTTTTGAGGTATAGCCGGGGCTTTGTTGCCGGCACTATCATAACACTCTTTTGTATCTTTTAGAGGCTCCGTAGACATAGCATGGGTTATACATGGGTGCTAGAAAAGTAAAACAGATTATGTTGTGATTTGATCTCTTGTGTTACACGAATCATAAGAATGTGTG
The DNA here is from genome assembly GCA_000715115.1 of Nicotiana otophora. Taxonomy (NCBI): domain Eukaryota; kingdom Viridiplantae; phylum Streptophyta; class Magnoliopsida; order Solanales; family Solanaceae; genus Nicotiana; species Nicotiana otophora. Next base: position 7,139 of record AWOL01S0091546.1, on the reverse strand, counting down.
TATTATTGGACTTTAAAATGATGTAACCAATGAGATGATTTAGTATTGTATATATGGACTTCCTACTGTTTAATTAACGAAATTATGTCTTTTCTTGATCATGGGTGTGTTGGGTAGAAAGCGTCTAACAGGCTTGCTTGACCGGGTTCACTCAGTTGGGCGCCGGTTGCGCTTTTTGACTTTGTGGCATGACAAATTTGGTATCAAAGCCTAAGGTTTTAAAGTGTCCTAAGATGTCTCGGAGCAGTGTCTAGTAAAGTCCTCTTTATCGGTGTGTTGTTGACCACATCTATAAGTTAGAGGCTACTTGGGCATTTAGGAATAATACCCTTCTTTGATATTCTGGATCGTGCGATGAAATTGATTGTCAAACTGTTCCTCCTCTAACTCGTGTATTCCTTTAATTTTCAGTACATGGAACCTAAGAAGAGAGCAAGAACTGGCCAAGGAGCCAATGCCGGCTCAGGAGTGGCAGTTGACCCTTTATTTGGCGATGTAGGTGAATTCCCGAGGGGTGAGGATAATCCCCGACTGCTACACTGCCTGATTCCCCTACACCTGACCAGGCCACACCAGTTCATGCACCTACCGAGGGTGCTGCGGTTCCTCCAATCGATATTCTGGTTTGACCTCCAGCCCTAACTTCCAGTTTTGGTATTTATGATGGGGATCTTAAGGGAGCTATCCAGATGCTGACATAGATAGTGCCTTCTCAAGCCCAGAGATCAAATGTTGCACCCACTTCTTCTAGCCAACAAGGGGATTCTAGTAGTTCCAGGGTGAACATGTTTCTTCAGTTGGATCCTCCGGTGTTCACGGGTGCTAATCTCGAGGAAGACCCACATGACTTTATTGATGAGATGCATAAGACTCTCCGGGTTATGCGTGCTACTGAGACATATGGAGTGGAGTTGACCTCCTACCGCCTGAAAATGGTGGCCTATTCTTGGTTTGAGTTGTGGGAGGACTCTCTGGAGGAGGGGAGCCCTCCAGCGAGGTGGAGTGAGTTTGCTGACGCTTTCATGGACCATTTCTTGCCGGCCGAGATTAGGGCAGCTCGTGCTGCAGAGTTTGAGAACCTTAAGCAAGGAAGTAAAAGTGTGTGGGAGTATCACATGGAGTTCGCGCATCTGTCTAAATTTTCCATTCTCATGTTGCCTACTATGGAGGCTAGAGTGCGCTGGTTTGTGCAGAGCCTTAGCCCCTTGGTTATCAATGAGGCCGCTACAGCTGCCTTGAATTCAGATATGAACTCTGAGAACATGGTAGCATTTTCTCAAGCTACAGAGAACCGTAAGTTGAAGAACAAAATGGAGCAAAATGGGTACCGGCAAGGTCCAGTCCGGGGGCAACTTTGGGAAGTCATTTGGTGGGGGAAGATCAGCTTTTATGGGAGGGTCATCAGGTCCATCCCAGTCTTTTGCTCAGTATTCAGCCAGTGCACTGCCAGTATGGCCCAATCAGGGTAACATGGGACCCCCCCCCCAGCACGGCCGATTAGGAGGGAAATTCCAACAGCAGCGGAGGCCCCCATGCCCCAGGTGTGGGAAGATGCACTTGGGGACATGCTACATGGACCTACCCATATGTTATGGGTGTGGATTGAGGGGTAATATTCAGAGGGAGTGTTGTTCATCCCGCCAGGGTGCGGCCAGGGGAACAACACAACTATCTAGTTTTGCAGCTGCTACATCTTTAGCACCCCCTCCAGCTCAAAGTAGTTCAGCACCAGTAGGGCGTGGTGCAGCTAGGGGTGGTGCGCAGAGTTCAGGAGGACCCAGCCATTTCTATGCTATGAGTGGTTGCCAGAGTGTAGAGGCTTCTCCAGATGTTGTCACAGGTATATTGACTGTCCAATCTCATGCTGTATATGCTCTTATTGATCCCGGTTCCACTTTGTCCTATGTTACCCCTTATGTTGCTATGGAATTTAGGATAGAACTGGAACAACTTCATGAGCCGTTCTCTGTATCCCCTCCGGTTGGCGAGTCTATTGCGGCTGCACGAGTTTATAGGGTTTGTGTTGTCACGGTGCGTGGTCGGGACACCGTGGCCAATTTCATTGAATTGGGGATAGTCGATTTTGATGTAATTATGGGAATGGATTGGCTTTATTCATGTTTTTCCATACTCGATTGCCGAACTTGACTTGTGAGGTTTGAATTTCCAAATGAGCCAGTTGTTGAGTGGAAGGGGGATAATGTAATGCCAAAAGGTAGGTTTATTTCTTACCTTAAGGCCACGAAAATGATTAATAAGGGGTGTATCTATCACGGACACTGATGCTGAGGCGCCTACACTCTAGTCTGTGCCAGTGGTGAATGAATTTCTAGAGGTCTTTCCTGATGAGCTCCTTAGGATTCTGTTAGGCAGGGAAATTGATTTTGGGATTGATGTAATGCCAGGCATGCAGCCTATATCTATTCCGCCCAACAGGATGGCACCAGCAGAATTAAAGGAGCTAAAGGAACAATTGAAGGATTTGTTAGAGAAGGGTTTCATCCGACCGAGTGTGTCACCATAGGGCGCACTGGTTCTCTTTGTGAGGAAGAAAGATGGGTCACTAAGGATGTGTATTGACTACCGGCATCTCAACAAAGTTACAATAAAAAACAAGTACCCATTACCAAGAATAGATGATTTGTTTGATCAGTTACAGGGTGCTAGGTACTTCTCCAAAATTGATTTACGGTCCAGGTACCACTAATTGAAGATCACGGAGCAGGATATTCCGAAAACAGCTTTCAGGACCCGGTATGGGCACTTTGAATTTCTGGTAATGTCTTTTGGGCTAACAAATGCCTCGGCGGCTTATATGGTTCTTATGAATCGGGGTTTTAAGCCTTTTCTCGATTCCTTTGTCAAAGTATTCATTGATGATATTCTTGTGTATTCACGGGGTCGAGAGGACCATGACGATCATCTCAGAGCAGTTTTGTAGACTCTTCATCAGCACCAATTGTACGCGAAATTTACAAAATGTGAATTTTGGCTCGAATATGTCACATTCTTGGGTCATGTTGTATCCACAAAAGGAATTAAGGTCGATCCACAAAAGATTGCAGTGGTGAAGAATTGGCCTAGACCTACAACACCAACCGAGATTCGCAGTTTCTTGGGTTAGCAGGGTATTACAGGATGTTTGTGGAGGGTTTCCATACTCTTGCCTCTTCGTTGACTAAATTGACTCAGAAAGCGGTTAAGTTCTAATGGTCCGATACTTGTGAAAGGAGCTTCCAGGAGTTGAAATCAAGATGGACTACGACGCTGGTGTTGACCCTGTCGGGGGGTACATATGAGTTTATGGTATATTGCGATGCCTCAAGGATTGGGATTGGATGTGTATTAATGCAACACTGAAAGGTTATAGCTTATGCTTCTAGGCAACTCAAGAATCATGAAAAGAACTATCCAACACATGACTTAGAACTTGCGGCGGTGGTTTTTGCATTGAAGATTTGGCATCATTATTAGTATGGGGTCCATGTGGATGTATTCACAGACCATGTGAGTCTTCAATATATTTCCAAACAAAAGGAGTTGAATCTGAGGCAGAGAAGATGGTTTGCGTTACTAAAGGATTACGACATCGATATTCCATGTCACCCGGGGAAAGCCAATGTCGTGGCTGATGATCGTAGCCAGAAATCTATGGGTAGTTTGGCTCACTTGGAGGCATATCGAAGGCTGTTGGCCAGGGAGGTTCACCAGTTAGCTAGTTTGGGAGTTCGTCTTGCAGACTCTAGTGAAGGAGGGGTAATTGTATAGAATAGGGCTGAATCATTGCTCGTTGTGGAAGTCAAAGAGAAGAAATACAACGATCCATTTTCGGTGCAACTGAAGGAGGGGATTCAAAAACATAAAACTATGGCTTTTACTCTTGGCATGGATTGTCGCGCGCCGTTTTCTCACGGAAGCGGGCCTCGACGTTATGACAACGCTTTTAAATGGGTGGTATTAAAAGATGATAGTCGCCACCTAATGATGTTTAAGGTGCTTTAGGGCACATATTATGCAGATAACTCTATTTGACTAGTCAACGCCACCAAAAATCGGGTAAGGGCTCAAATTACCTCAAAGAGAAGGTGTTAGGCACCCTTCGAAGTCCACAACTGTGGGTCCCGGACAAACTTAAAACTATGTGGATTATAATTAGGCAAGATGATCAAAGAGAATGAAAGGTCAAAGATTTTTTGTATAATACAATGAGAATTGATAGAAATCTTAAGAGTTACAAGGATATAACTATAACGGTCTATATATAAAGAAACAAAATGGGGGGGGAGGGGGTCCTAAGTTTTTTAGCCAAAAGGATCACCCCGTGCAACATAAATAATACTTTGCAAATCCATTGAGATAGGGAACTACTCATATTATTCAGCGGGCACAAAGTATCATCTCCTAGTACCCGATTACTACGTTAAAGTTGTTTACCTAAAGCGAGCTAGTTCAATTCTAAGTCGTACCCTATGTGTGCTCTACCCGCCCCATGCATATGGTCCACGAGTCATTGGACCTCTATTTGGGTGGTTCTAGACTTTACTTAGGCTTCTCTAAATGATAAAAGTAAGTGACATATAAAACAAGCAGGACTTCATATAAAGGCAGTTAAAGGCTCAAGTTAGCCTCAACACTTAGACAATGAATGCACGCAAGCAGATTCAATATTATGAATAAGCAGTTATAGAATTGAGGCAAATTAAAGTCATTAAGCCCCTATAGACATGGTTTCTACGTGACTCTGAATTCCAACATTATTGCTCTTAGTGGCTTAGGCGAAAGGAGCAGTAAATTATTTGTAAGCTTAGAGCTATTAGCGCCGATTTTATAGATATGTGTCTTAGGAAGGTGACATGGTCCTATATGTATGATTTCTAACAGTGGCATAGGTAAGCAATGAAACCGTGTTTGAGAGTCCAACATTAACATGTTGATCTCATAACCATTTTAAGCGAGTGATAATACCCTATAGGAAGGATTTCTAACGATTGACAATGGAAATTGATTTTTTCTACTTAGCCCCTATAGGTGTATTTTGTAGGCGAGCAATATGATAACAATAGCAATAGCAAATTAGCCAATTAAAGTCCTACATGCATGATTTCTAGATGAAGATCGGTAGAACATAAGCTAGTATAATCCTATAGGCACGCTGTCTAGTAACACATAGTAGTAGACATAGGAATAAATAAAGTACTTAAGCTCATGCTTTGATAGTAAACAAGTTGTGTGAGTGCGTGATTCCTCTAATGGCATGATTTCTACTAGTGTGCATGGAGAATAAACAACATATATGGCAGGTTAATAACATGTAAATCATGCGAACCCTATAGGCATGTTTTCTACTCTTTCATGTAAACCTTAGAATATACCCATTTCCCTAATTTCACTAACACCCCAAATTTTTTATTATTACAAATTATTACAGGACCAAAGAATGTAAATATAAATATTACACAAGAAATAATAGTAGGCCTACAGCAGGCCCAAAACGAGACACCCAGTATTGCCTGGGCCTTCAACAAACTATTTCTTCGCAAATGGCATGCTCAAATCCAAACAAGGGACTATACCCATCAACATAGCCCCAAAACCATAGAGGAACTCAGACCAAACCAAACAGTGTGTCAGAATTCACAAAGGTCTCAAATGGACCCCTAATAGTGCTCACACTAGGGAGGTCAATAGAGAGAGTTTTGCTGGCCTTGGCTTTGAACCGGCCAAGAGTGATAGATTCAGATTAGTGTAGGTAACAAATGAGAGTGAGAGAACAATGATCAAATAATAGAACTTGAAGAGGTGCACTTATATTCAATTAACCATATGACCCAAATATTAGATTACACAAAAATCACTTAACAAACCAGTTTGCATATTATACAAATAATGTGAGAAAGAAAAGCTAAATGCCGGAAACAGCTCAAGCTCCAGCAGCAAAGAGAAGCAGACATGACAGGGGTAATTATACAAAGAACATTCAAGCAAAGAGAATCAACAAAATTCAAAGGACAGGTTGATATCACAAGTTCAAACACTTAGCAGATTGGACAGAAAACATTTTTGGTAGAAAGCAGGGGAATCAGGTTTTCTGAGATTACTAACATACAAAGGCACACAATGCCAAGAACAAACTTAAAGGAGTTAAAACCTAGAGGGTTCAAATTATTTGAGGCATCCATCATAATATAAGAAAGATAGACATGCCAACTTACATTATGATAAAAACAGTATCAAACATTGTAAGGAAACACAAATTAAGATATCTACTCTAAAGGTCCCAACTAATCTCTAAAGATACAGGATTAAGCAGACCAAAGGCATATTGAGTGAAAAAATAGCATGGGAGTAGGTCACAGCTAGAGTGAAGGTCTCAACATAGATTATAGTATATTCTATTACAAGAATTTAGAACAAATTAGGGAAGCCACTCATGCCAGGCAGTAAAGGTAAATACTCAGATACTAACATACGAGCTTAAGAGAGTCCAAATTGTTTTAGTTAAGCAAATACAAATAACATATCTCAGAACTGGAAATTTTAAGTAAAATCAAATGCTAAAGAAGTTCAGATCATAAACAAGTTCAATTCTGACAAGGTTGCACACAGAGACAGCCTAGAAAAACATTAGATCATGGAATTTCAGAGGTGTGATTACACAAGACATGAATACAGAAGAACAAAATTGTAAAAAACAAAGACAAGAGACTTACTAGTTACCAGTTGAATAAACAGACAACAAGAAAGAACAAACTCTACAGTACTCTGAATACCAATAAAGAACAAGAACCCAGAATCTTAATGTGTCAGAGTTCCCAAAGGCTTCAGATGAACCCCGGGCAGCGCTCGCACCAAGAAAAGTTAAAAAATCAAATTCTGGTGGCCTTGGCTTTCAGCCAGCCAATAACCAAAGCATAGAACAAGAGAATGAGAGAATGATAGAACAATAACTTCAGTTTTTAGTGAATCTTCTGATTTTTCGTCGTCCCCTTCAAAGGGGAATGGGGAAGGATTTATATAGTGGTTAAATCAGATGAGTAAATAAGGAAAGAAGTCAATCAAACATAAACAAGGAAAGAAAAAATATACATGCAATCATAAAGCGACCAGTAAAGGAAAGAAATCGAAAATCACACCCTAAT
>AWOL01S0091522.1:0-11221 GCA_000715115.1 Nicotiana otophora | reverse complement strand
CATGGCGGCTATCCGTTCTGTTAGCCTTTGCACGGCCTTTACATTATCTACTATTGTGATGTCTTCGATTGCTTTAATTTTATCGGGGTTAATATCGATCCCTCGATTGGACACCATGAAACCGAGAAACTTGCCCGAGCCAATCCCGAAAGCATATTTTGCGGGATTGAGCTTCATATTGTACTCCCTTAGTATGTCGAAAGTTTCCTGCAAATGCTTTAAATGTTCATCTGCTCGCAGGGATTTAACTAACATGTCATCAATATAAACCTCAATTGTTTTTCCTATTTGCTTTTCGAACATTCTGTTTACTAGGCGTTGATAAGTTGCACCAATATTTTTTAGGCCGAATGGCATTACATTATAACAGTAAGTCCCGTACTTAGTGATAAATGAGGTCTTTTCCTGATCCTTCGGGTTCATCTGTATTTGGTTGTACCCGAAATAGGAATCGAGAAAACTGAGAGTCTCGTGGCCGGCCGTGTCATCGATCATACGATCGATATTAGGCAAAGGAAAAGAATCCTTAGGGCATGTTTTATTCAGGTCTTTATAATCTATACACATTTTAAGCTTGTTCCCCTTTTTAGGGACTATCACCATATTTGCTAGCCATTCAGGGTACTTTACTTCCCGAATGGACCCTATTTTAAGAAATTTCGTTACCTCATCTTTAATGAAGGCATGTTTGACCACGGACTGGGGCCTTCTTTTTTGTTTTATTAGGTGGAATTTTGGGTCCAAGCTTAACTTATGAGTGGTGATTCCTGGTAGGATCCCTGTCATGTCAAGATGGGACCAAGCGAAACAGTCTATGTTAGCAATATAAAATTGAATAAGCTTTCTCCTGAGCTCAGGATCTAACCCCGTGCCTAGGTATACCTTTCGTTCGGGCATATATTAGATTAGTATGACTTGCTCCAGTTCTTCGATTGTTGATTGGGTAGCGTCGGAATCATCGGGAACCACGAAGGATTGAGGGATCCTATGTTCATCATCTTCGTCAGTCTTCTGATTCTCTAATTGGGTCAAAGCTGACGTTTGTGATTGTTATTCGATATTCCGTTCCTCCTTCAATTCCGATCCTTTTGCTTATGATAATGATGATATCGGAATCACTTTATCGACGGCAAACATTTCTTTTGCGGCCGGTTGCTCCCCATAGAGCATTTTGATTCCCTCCAATGTTGGGAACTTCAAAACCTAATGATGGGTCGAGGGTATAGCCCTCATATTATGGATCCACGGCCTTCCGGACAGGGCGTTGTATCTCATATCGCCTTCGATCACGTGGAACGTCGTTTCTTATATGGTTCCGTCCATGTTAACTGGCAGGATTATTTTGCCCTTAGTAGTTTGACATGCCATATTGAATCTGTTTAGTACCAAGGCTGCGGGCACGACTTGGTCCTGTAGACCGAGTTGCTCTATGACCCTCGATTGAATGATGTTGGCCGAACTTCCTGGATCAATTAACACATGTTTAACTTGAGTTTTATTCATAAGTATAGATATTTCCAGTGCATCATTATGTGGTTGCATAATTCCTTTCGCGTCTTCGTTATTAAAGGACAAGGTTCCTTCAGGGGTGTAATCCTGAGTCCGAGATCACTTTTCTCTTACAATCGACATCTTAGTGCATTTAAGCACCGACCCTTGGGGGGTATCGATCCAACCGATGATCGTGTGGATGATGTGTTGTGGCTCTTCTTGTTCATTTTGTATACTGAAATCCCTATTTTTGAAATGGTTTTTGGCCCTGTCACTTAAAAATTCTCGAAGATGTCCTTTATTGAATAATCGGGCTACCTCCTCTCTTAGTTTCCTGCAATCTTCCGTTATATGGCCATGAGTGCCATGATATTCTCACATTTGATTGGGATTTCTTTGGGCAGGATCAATCTGCATAGGTCGAGGCCATTTAGTATCTTTGATGTGTCCGATAGCCGACACGATAACGGACGCATCGATGCTGAAGTTCTACTCCGATAACCGAGGTGCTTCCTTGGGTCCGGTATGTCTGTCGAACCCATCCCTGTTCATCAGCCCTCGAGATCCTTGGCCTCGATCATTCCTTTTTCCACCTCATACGGGGTTGTGTCAAAAGTTCGCTACTCTTACGATCTCCGTTATACGACCGATATCGATCTTTATTTGACCTTGGTTCTCGGTCGATATCCCTTTTAATATCGGATCCAGAACCTAACTGGTCGTCTTCGACTCTTATTTTAGATTGATACCGATTGTGCACATCGGCCCAAGTAATAGCTGGGTACTCGATTAGGTTATGCTTCACCCGTCACGAAGCCATCGAGCTTCGTTCGTTTAGACCTTGAGTGAAAGCTTGAATAGCCCAATCGTCTGTGACTGGTGATAGATCTATTTGCCCCATTTGGAAACGAGATACGAATTCTCTTAGCATCTCGTTATTCTTTTGTCTTACCTTGAATAGGTTCGACTTCCTAGTCTCGACCTGTATGGCCCCAGCATGTGCTTTTACGAAAGAATCAGCAAGCATAGCAAAAGAATCAATAGAGTTAGACGGTAAATTATGATACCATATCATCGCTCCCTTTGACAGGGTTTCACCGAATTTTTTCAATAATACAGATTCGATCTCATCGTCCTCTAGATCGTTCCCTTTGATGGCACATGTGTAAGAGGTGACATGTTCGTTGGGGTCGGTCGTTCCATTATATTTAGGAATCTCGGGCATGCAAAACTTCTTTGGGATCGGTTTAGGAGCCGCGCTCGGGGGGAAAGGCTCTTGTATGAATTTTTTGGAATCTAAGCCCTTCAATATCGGTGGTGCCCCTGGGATCTAATCAACCCCGGAGTTATATGTTTCCATTTTTTTGTCGTTTGCCTCGATCCTCTTTTCTACTGACTCTATTAGTTTTGTCAGTTCTTCGAGCATCTAAACAATTTCGGAATTAGTCCCCGATTTTTGCTCATTTGACCTTACTATAGCTAGCCCCGTTTTGTGGGTGACTTCTTGGGGTGGATTGGGCTAGACTCTAGTCAGTGCCTAGGTTTGGCTCTGCAACTGGGCTATTGCTACTTGTTGAGCTTGCAACATCTCGAAGATCATACGCAAACTGATTCCGTTTTCCTCAACGTTTTGGGTATTTCGAGCTGCACACCGAGTTCCACCATGAATGCTATTTTCAGAGTCGGAACGTTGGTTCGCCTCGATGGCCGCATGTGAATTGACGTCTATTAGCTCTTCGACCCGAGCTCCAACGGGATCGACGAGTGGCCTTCCGCCCCCGAGGGTTAAGTTGTTGTTCTCATCTTGAAGGCCAGCTTCGTTGTCGATAGGTAGGGCCATTAATTGAGAATTCATCATTTTTAGCCTGAAATCAAAGATACTTCCAAGAGCAAGTGTAAAATGGTGTGTTTTGCAAAGATTCATACCAAATAACCATTGTTATCCTTAGCCCCACGGTGGACGCCAAACTGTTTATCCGAAAAACGGATAGAGTTGAATTTATACGTAGTTCTAAAGACACGTGGTATAACTTGGCACAAATAAGAAAAGTAAGTAGAAGTATATCGAATATTGACTTGCAAAGAATGAAATACCAACCAAATTGAAATAGAAAGCTCTTTTATAAACAAGCAAGATGAATCAATGTATATAGCTCACAAGAGAATAATCTCTATATAAATATCAGTATGTTTTTCTCCGTGAATATCAATAATATGAGAGTGTATCAATGCCTTGATGTCCTGCTTTACAGAAATAATAGTTATCCCTCTTATAGTGGAGAGATCCTACTTTAGATATAATTAAAAATACATAGTGGGGATCCCATGATAGATTAATTTTTCCCTAATTCATGTCGAGATTCTCTCTATTAGTGCGGTTGTAACGGCTCTTGTCTCTTGGCTCGATCTTGATCGGACTTGGTATTGGTCGATTTCCAGGTTTAGAGCTCGATATTGGCTCGAGGCCCGATATTGACTTTGGCTCGGTATTGGTCGGTCTCTGGCTCTTAAGCTCGATAACACCGCCTCACACCATAGTTCGATTTGGAATCGAGCTCGATATTTAATTGGTCCCCGAAACTTGAGCTTGGTAACCTAGCTTCAGATCTCATTTCGATATTATGAAGACGACCTTCGGTCCATTACGTTTCAATCTTGACTAATCATTCGAAGATCGAAAACCGATTTTGACCGTATACACAAACATTATCTAAACAGATGTCAAATAACCCAGAAATGTATTGGCTAACAGATAGTAATGCATTCATTAGTTATTCAAATCTTTCTCGTTTCCAAATATTTCATTAGAAGAATCTTAAAACAAAAGATGGGACAATCATTGTCTTTAATCTTTTCAGTATTAAGGTAAAAGATAACTTTTTCATTGATGTTTTGCAAAAAAGTTAACTTTAGTTTTACTCTTACTGCAAAAGTTGCCACTGACAATCCGAATCCAACATCTCAAATACTACTCACTAATCATTCCAATCTGACAAGACATTTTCCCTTCAAGTAATTGGCACGTGCCCTCCACTCTCTTTCTCATACGCGTCTAATTCAATCAGCCTACAATCACCTCTACAGAATATTTTACTATAATACTTCGTTTTAATATACGGATAGCGTACAGAATTTTGTCATTAACATTTAAATTTAATTGACTATTAGTATATTTTATTGTATTAGTTTATTGGGCAAAGGGCCAAATATATCGTTACTTTCTAAAATGTCTAAGAATACTGATCGTTATATTATTGAGTTATCTATACCCCTGCAGTCATACTTTGAGTTCAAATATACCCCTCATTTAAACGGAGGGACGCGTGTCATCGTCATGTCGGTCAATTCTAAATATCTCATAATTAATTAAAAAGACTCATTACCCATACGTGAAAAATACTTTTTTAAAGTAATATTTTTTTGTAAAAACTGGAAAAAACTGAAATTATTTTTACTAAAAATTAAAAAAAAATGAAAATATTTTTTTTCAGATTTTACAAAAAAAGCTGCTTTAAAAAGATTAAAAAATATTTTCTAAAACAATGTTTTTGTAAAACCTAAAAAACAAAGAAGTTGAAAATCAATTTTCTAAAGCAATCTTTTTTGTAAAGACTCGAAAAAACTGAAATATTTTTACTAAAAACTGAAAAAAAACGTTAATATTTTTTTTTCCTGTTTTTACAAATAAACTACTTTAAAAAAAATGAAAAATATTTTCTAAAACNTAAAGACTCGAAAAAACTGAAATATTTTTACTAAAAACTGAAAAAAAACGTTAATATTTTTTTTCCTGTTTTTACAAATAAACTACTTTAAAAAAAATGAAAAATATTTTCTAAAACAATATTTTTGTAAAAACTGAAACAAAAACTAAAAAGCAATTTTCTAAAGCAATATTTTTGTAAAAACTGAAAAAAAGAATAAATATTTTTTTTTCAGTTTTTAGTTAAAAATATTTCAGTTTTTTTCTAGTTTTTAATTGCTTTAGAAAGTTTGATTTTCAGTTTTGTTTTCTAGTTTTTACAAAAATATTATTTTAGAAAATATTTTTCAGTTTGTTTAAAGCATGTTTTTGTAAAAATTGGAAAAAAAATATTTTCGTTATTTTCAGGTTTTAGTAAAAAAAAAATAGTTTTTCCAGTTTTTACAAAAAAAAATTTATTTTTCGGGTATGAGTAATGAGTCTTTTTAATTAATTAGGAGATATTTAGAATTGACCAACAGGACGATGACACATGTCCCTCCGTTTAAATGAGGGGTATATTTGAACCCAAAGTATGACTGCAGGGATATAGATAACTCAATAGTATAACGAGGGGTATTCTTAGATCATTTTCGAAAGTAGAGGGGTATATTTGGCACTTTGCCGTAATTTATTTTCTTAGTTGTCGTATTAAATCTTGTTATAAAGACTTAGTACATATTATTATTAAACTTTTTATGTTCTATTTATGCGATACATTATGATTGGACATTAAATTTAGAAAAGACAAAAATTAGTTTGAAAATGATGATCTAAAACAAACCATATATTTTATGTTCCTATAAATCTTACAAACCATATATTTTATGTTCCTATAAATCTTCTATTCAAATAACGTGAAAAATTTAAAGTCAAAAACATTCATTATTTTCGACACGGACTAAAAAGAAGAACTGTAACGCATAAATTGGAAAACAAAGAGTATATATCAACGCAATTTATGCGTAAAAAATCAATACACTATATAAATGTTAAATTCATCCGGCCCTAGTAGTTTTGAACAGGAAGGTAAAAATTCATTAAAATCTAAACTACTGTTAGATCTGAATTCGCAATAAGAAAGTAGAATTAGTTAGAGGAGTATTTTAGGAATCTTAAACGAAGTTCCACTTTTCTTTTTGATGTTTGTGATTTTATAGTTTCGTGATCATCCTCCATTCTAACCATATGCTTTTTGTCGTTATTAATGCATTGATGAAATGCAAACAAAATGAACTCCACATTCACATGAAATGCAAATCGAGTTCCCTATCTCCCAATCATATCTTATATATACACTTCCTCCATTCGAAGCTGAATCTACGTTATTTATAGCTTTTTTTCCCACCATGGAGCTATAACATTAAATTACTAAATCACAGAGACAACTGTTTTTTTCTTTTCATTTTCTTAGTTGGGTCGCCGGAACATCAAGATTCCGGTAACCCTCTATAGGAAAGGAATCATTTTGTATATACATATAGAATTCTTTCCTGTCGCCGGGAAATAAACAAAGGTGATGATAAATGGCAAAGGGTCGGAAACTGACCAATAGTAGAAGCGAAATGCTATTAGGAAACTACAGCTACAGAAATGGAAGTGAAACAGTCAGTGGTTCCTCAGAACTAGGAGAAGATGATGTCTGGTCAACGGTTAATAGCATGGTCAACGGGGACGATCACGTCCCCAGGAACGAGTGGAGTCCACGCGCCACCACAGATAGTAACGGCACCTTCGGTGGTTTCATGAGCCGCAAGCAGCCAGTCCCACGAGCTGACGACCACAGCCGCCGCCACCAGGTGGGGGGCTTGTCATTGGCGTTTGATGATTCAGGTAAAATGGCATCTTCTCGGATCTTGCACCAGTTTCACGGACAAGACGCGCCATCCCCACGTGCTTCCCACATGGCCACCTCGGCCCCAGTGAATGTCCCTGACTGGTCCAAGATATACCGAGTTAACTCGGTCGAGTCATTGCATGACTCGGATGATGGCGTGAATGATCACGACTCGGAGATTGTTCCGCCGCACGAATACCTTGCTAGGAGCCGAAACTCGGCTTCCCACTCGGTGTTCGAAGGCGTTGGACGAACATTAAAAGGTCGAGATTTGAGCCGGGTCCGAGATGCTGTGTGGAGTCAGACCGGGTTTGATGGCTGAGTTCATCAATGAATTAGCTATTGTTTTAGATAAAACAGTTCTATAAGTATTAGCTGTTGGAGAAAGAGGCAATGGATGATAATTATTTATTTGCCAGAATTTTTTTGGTCTTGGGCAATGAATCATGTTGAATGAATACAAACTCAGTGAGTCAACCACCTGGGGTTGAGTCCAAGTTTAATCTTTTGTTTTTTCTTATTACTTTTTATTGATATATTCCCTCTATTTGATATGTACTTTTGCTATGGTGGATTTTAGCAAAATGTTATTTTGTCATTTTCAGATATCGAAAATGGTGAAAAATTTTGAGTGCAAAGGATGTAGTCCCACTGAATAGTGACTGGATAAAACTAATAAATTTAATTTCAGGTCTTCATCACCACATCTATTAGTCCCCCAAAGTTGCTGCAATTGATCTATGGTTACTTTTCGAATATCAGTTACTTTTCATAATTACTGTATCGTAAATTATTTTTCTTAGGTATGTAAACTAGAAAACCACAAGAAGCTTGATATGAAAAGAAAAAAAAATATAAATGGTGAGGAAGGGGCGGATGCATGTTTACATCCGACACCGCTTGGTCGAAAAATTTACTATATAAACATATATGTAAAATAACAGAAATAGAATATAAAACAAAATGACCTTCTATGAGATACACTAGCCCTGTGGCGTAGTGGTAAGGCGCCACATTTTCTTACTTGATGTTAGGGATCGAACAACCTTTTAAAAAGATTATTCTATTTTTGCAATTTGAAAATTTTAGATATGCTTACTTACTACCGTCGTTCTAAACTTGTCTATCTCTTTTGTTATTTGTCCCACAGTTTATTCATCTTTTTAAATATCGATACCGACTTGTCATCTCTTTTGTTATTTATCCCACAATTTATTTTAAATATCGATACCGTTTATTAAAAGTTCTTCGTACGCTCCCGAAAAAGAGAGACTCGATGTTTATAATATGTGTTTAATGAAATTGATAAATAAAAAAGGCTCGATTTTGATTACAGCTTTTGACTGAAATTAATTAATCAGTTTCCATGGTCAAATGTTTTTGGTAACTCTCTATATAAAAAGGTTAATCTGCTATCTGCTTAAACAAGTGATATATAGGTAGAACGTCCTCATCATTTGGTTTAGATGTTGACGAAAGATTCCAAGTGTTTTGGAGGGAAACGCTTGGATTTTTTCTTCCTTTTATTATTGGGACCTATCTATAATACATTATAAATTTATTTGCCGAGGTTATTACTTAATTACATTAGCATATATAATTTATCATTTATATACAAAATAATATATTAAATTCCAATCATACTCATTTTCTCTCCCTCTTCTTCCTTCCCCAAATTCAAATAGGATAGTTATTTGCTGAAACATAAAAGTTTCACCAAAGAGCTTCCAGTAAAATTCCAACCAAGTAATACCATCAATTGGGTTAGCTAAGCTTAGAATTTACAAGAAGAATCTTTAGCTTAAAGTTTATAAGAACAATTAATACCATGAAACACATCTGGCTCACATGGATTTGCGGATATTACTCAACTGTAAATTATGCCACAATTTGGCTTACTCATTGCTACTTTCAGCACTAGTTTCCTCTGCATTTGTATCAGCTATGGTCTTCTTTTTGGACAATCCAAAACCTTGTGCATAATTCTCCCTTTGCATAATAAAATTAAAATTGAAACCTTATCAAATAATAACGCCTCTAAAGTAAGAAAGCGTCTTATACATGAAACTGAAAACCTTGAATACGATGAGCTACAAGTCTAATTACTAACAGATTCCTAAACTCTTAAACTATTGGTATTAGAAATTCGACTGTACATGGCAATTTGTTTGGATTTTGCAAAATTGTTTTTTTGTTTGGATTGGGTATTGTTGCAAATGATTGAGAATATTTTTTGGAGTTTATATCTCAATTTTAAGAGAATTTGGTGAAGATTCGAGGTGGTTTTGGTTGAAATTTCAGATTGAAACTCGAAAAAGAAGACAAAAATAAATTGTATATATTTTGTATGTCGAGCGTAGAAACGGTATACAAAATATCTACAACTTACATAATTGTATATAAGTTGTATATAAGTTGTATATAAATTATAGATAAATTATAAATTTTGACCGGATTTATATATATTTTGTAAAAAAACTTTAGTTACTTTCTGTAAATATGAAAACTTAAACAAAACCGGGTAAACAAGTTTAAAATTTTGCATATATACGGAAAAGTCCCTTTATTATTTGATGTCATTTTACCCATGCTAAGCTGTTTGGTTGCTACTCTTTTATTTCAATCTTATGTTTTGTTTGTTTATGTTGAAGTCCGTTACAAATAAAATTAAGAAAGTATGTACTTAACGAAAATGAGTTAACTTTGCCTTTGAGAGTTGTGCTAGGTAAACCATCAGCATAGTTAGACAAACGTAACCATATTGAAGGCTTAAGGCAAAAATTAAGATTATATTTCCTTAGAGATATCATTAGCCATGTACAAAGAAATTTAAGTATGAAGATTGTGAGCACCTAATTTTTTACCGTGTTTGAATATTTTNGAAGATCACGAAAATCTCTTAGCTTTTAATTAGACAACCATATTGAAAGCTTAAGGCAATAAATGGACAAGAATTGAAAAAGAGACCAAACAAGGAATAGTTGAAGATCCTAGAGGTATTTTTCCACAACATAGAAAGATCGGGGAAGGTTCTCGAACAAACAAAAAGAAGGAAGATTAGAGAAGAGGAAATAAGAACCGTGAGAATTGAATTCGCACATATTTTCTAAAACACTTTCAAAAGCTAGAATATCTTAAAACAAGGTATAAAAGGAAAAGGAAAAAAAGAAGTAATAGAGACAACTAATTGTGGGGGCCTAAATCCAGAGCCCAGAATTTTGGGATCCAATTACTTTTTGGAGAAGATGATAGATAGGATTCTAGCGCCACAATCAAACATAAACCATTAATAGTTTTTTTATATAAAAAGAATTGTTCTAACAACAAATGCAAGATTTAAACTAGGAAAAAATACAAACATAAAAAAAGTATGAAGCCGTGAAAGATTAAAAAAAACTCGATGCACTTTTACATATTTTCTCGTCTGCTCCTTGATTTCCTTTTATAAATATTTAATACATGGGATGATAAAAAGATTCAAATTTGTGTTATTTTTAATACGTATATATTTTGAAATATTGAAATTGTTTTGAGAAATACAAATGGGGAAAAAAAGGCCAAAAATAAGTGAGAAGATACCCTTCTGCTATGCCTTTTTAAAGAAAGGGACAATGAGTCAATTCAATGGGCTCGCGAGTGCTGTGAACCAGTGGTTTTTTCTTCTTTTCTGTTCTGTCATCAACGCAAAAGAGTGATTTTTTTGGATATCAGTTGGGACCCACAGGTCAAGATAGGTGTCAAATATTTCCAATAATAATTTCAAACATAATGGGAATTATTAGTAAGAGTATAACTTATTGCGAATTTGCAATTTTTTACCTCTTGTCTATGCCAGGTTCGCCTATTATTGACTCGAAGACCGCATAAATAAGGAGGATTGTGTAAATTGATGGTTAAGGTAAAGATAATCAAATTATAATGAAGTACTAACATTGAATTTGTTAGAACATGCTATCACTTAAACATATGTTACATTGATTCAATTAGTTTAAGATAAAGAAATAGTTGATTGATTGATAACATAACATCAACGTAGTTAAAAAAACCCTATTGGAGATGGGCTTAAACTATACTACAGTAAACAAAGGTTGATAAATGCAAAAAAAGATCATTAGTTTGTTATAGTTGTTTAAGTTAGAGTAACACTATAC
>AWOL01S0091514.1:21441-35030 GCA_000715115.1 Nicotiana otophora | reverse complement strand
CGGAACACCCTTAGCAACCTCAATCTATTTTTTCAATATACAAATTGAACCCAAAATTAGGAAAACATTCACGGTTCTAGTTCCCTTTTCCACACTCTTCTTACCACACATGCATGCAAGATAAACAACCCTCATACCCATGGACCATCTTATTAATACCCCATTATAGCTATGTTTGAAATTAAGAGCTGGGGTGATGAAGTCTTACCTTTTTGGATGAAGCAATTGAGTGCTCTACTTGAGTATTTCCAAGCTTTGAGTGATGGATGAAGATTGATTGATGAAAATTAGTTCCTCCTTCTAGAACCCTCTCTCTCACACACTAGAAATATCAGAAATGTGCTCAAAATAGACTAAATGTGGTGTTTTAACGGAATGGGGGTCGGGTTTTAAATTAAGCAAAATGGTGCCCCGACACAGGTATGCTGTCGCATATGCGACCGCATAATGATTATGCGGTCCGCAAAGTGACCGCATAAATGGCCCTCAGGAGCCTAAACTTACGGCCTAGGTATGCGACCAGTATGCGGTCCGCATATTCGTTCTGCGGTCGCATTATGCACCGCAGAACTCCCTCCGCAAAAACTCAAGAGGGATTATGCGATCGATATGCGGTACGCATATCAATTATGTGATCGCATAATCGACCACAAAAATGACCTCACGTTGGCCAAATTTACTGCTTCACTCTGCGGCTATTATGCGGTCGCATAATGGGCTGCAGAAATGAGTTCTTCTGCGAAATATTTTCCTCTCAGTCCGTAAGGTACTGTTCAATCCAAAAAGTCCAAACCGCGGTTCGTAAGCTCGCCGCGAAGAATTTTCTACTATAGTAACGCAGGAATCTAACTTGGCACCACGAAACCCCAAGTTTTTGGTTTAAAATTTTAGGGATCCTTACAATACCACCTTAACTTCTACTATTTATAATATTCATAACTCATATGCATTTCATATTCATAACCTCCAAATATTAAATTAAAAAATTAACGTACCATGGTATTCATCTATTTTTCTCTATAAAGATTTATAACTTTGTTTCATGAGGCCCCACCCAAAGTTACTCTTTTCACCCTTTATCTCAAATAGTAATGTCGTCATATGTTCTGCAATGTAGGATTCATGTTTTAGTTTGGCTCTGTCACGACCCAAAAATCCCACCTGAAGGGTCGTGATGGCACCTAGTTCCTAAGACTAGGTAAGCCTATCACATAACAAGATCAACAGATATATAGCAACTCAAATATTAATGAAAGTTGAAAAAGTACAATAATATAACCAAAACATAAATACAATAGTCTAATCCCAAAACACGCTAATACTAAGTCATAAGCTCTACATAGAGTGTACAAGAAGTCTCAAAATACAACATTGTTTTTGATATAATATACAGTAGTAAGGAATCAGCATAATGTGACTTCGATGCATGTGAGCGGAACAAAATGTATACCTTGAAGTCTCTGCAGCTCTGGCTCAACTCTCTAGTATCCAGCACGATCCGATATACCTGGATCTGCACAAAAATATGCAGAAGCGTAGTATGAGTACACCATAATCTATACCCAGTAAGTGTTAAGACTAACCTCGGTTAAAGTACAGACACTCACTAGTAAAAATAACATATGAAAGATGTCAAAATAACAACAAGTCAACGTAAGAAAATACGCCTTTGCAAACAACATATCAATAGGACCAGGGCATGTAATAACATATTGGATTCCACCAACGACTCATAAAACACAAGGGAAAGTCATTTAATAAAAACAAGAATTTGATCAAAACAACAACCCTCGGTTTCAACCTATAAACAATAACAAGCATCACCTCCGATATATCTCACAACTATCCCCCACTAGCTACTCTTATGCCGCCACATGCACATTAACAATGGAATGCCAAATCTAGTCATAAATCTAGTCATAATGGAATGTCATTAACAATAGAATGGACATTAATATTATCTCGACTATCCATAACACCACAAGTCCATATATATGTTTGGTTTTCAAATCCGAGTCTAATTCGACCCTCAAATCTCAAATTTTTCTTTTTCAAAACATAATAAAAATTTCCCAAAATTCCAGAGAATTTTGTAAAAGTGGCACTAACTTAGCATATGTGATGAAATACACCTTCGCAAAAGCGACCTACTCCCAGCCCAACCCACTTCACATTTGCGAGGCTTGCTTTGAAAATGCAAAGCCTGCCATCCACTGCCCCCTTCGATAATGCGATTATTACTTTGGAAATGGGGTATATGGAAATGCGAACTGGTGCTCGCATTTGCTATAATTGCAGCACCAACATACAAGCAATTATGAATCAAGTCTAAACCAATCTGAAACACGTTTGAAACTCACCCGAGCCCCCGGGGCTCCACACCAAATATCCACACAAGTCTAGAAACATCATACGATCTTGCTGTCAATCGTATCGCAAACTCAAAACACCAAAATAACATCAAGAACCACGAGTCGGACACCAAAACATATAGAATTCACGATGAAACTCAAGAACCGCTTAACTCACAATCAAGCGTTTGATTCCTATCAAACAAACTATGAATGACACCTAACATTGCACATAAGTTCAAAATGCCAAAACAGACGTAATCCAAGTATTGAAACCAAAATCCAAACCCGATAGCCACAAAGTCAACCTATGGTTAAACCTGTGAAATTTCTAAGCTTCTCAAATTGGCAACTTTCGGCAAGAAGAGCCAATACAACATAGGAACCTCCAAATCCAATTCCGAGCATATGCCTAGGTCCAAAATCACCATAAGAACCTATTGGAACCATCAAAATACCGTTACGTGGTCATTTTCACAACAGTCAAAACTCAGTCAACACTTTTAACCTAAGGTTCCAAACTAAGAACCAATCATTCCAAATCAACCCAAATCCTTCCCGAAACCCTACCGACTATCCTCACAAGTCACGAAATGACAAATACATAAACGAGATGCTTCAAAAAGGAAAAACGGGATCAAATACACTAAAAAAACCGGTCGAATCGTTACATTCTCCCCTTCTTAAACAAACGTTCATCCTCCAACATGTACAGAGACATACTTGAAATGCCAAAAAGATGAGGATAACAACCACAAATATCATGCTCGGTCTCCCAAGTCGCCTCCTCGGCCGGTTGACCTCTCAATTGAACCTTCACCGATGTAATGTTCTTCGACCTCAACTTCCAGACTTGCCTGTCAACAATAGCCACCGGCTCCTCAACATAGGTCAATTCCTTGACCAATTGGACTAAGCTGAAATTTAACACATGTGACGGATCTCCATAGTACTTTCGGAGCATGGAAATACAGAAAACCAGGTGAGCTCCCGATAAACTGGGTGTCAATGCAAGTCTTTAGGCCACCTGACCCACTATCTCAAGTATCTCAAAAGGACCAATATATCGAGGGCTCAACTTTCCCTTCTTACCAAACTACATCAAACCTTTTATGGAGAAACACTAAGTAGAAACTTCTCACCCACCATGAATGCTAGATCACGAGCCCTCGAATCAACATAACTCTTTGGCTTGGACTGCGATGTATGATGCCGCTTTTGAACCAACTTCACCTTCTCCAAAGCATCACGGACCAAATCAGTGCCCATTAACCTAGCCTCCCTAGGCTCAATAAACATACTGTAGAATGACATCGCCTCCAGTATTAGGCCTCGTACAGAGCCATCAAGATGCTCGATTGATAGTTATTGTTGTAGGTGAATTTTGCTAGCGGTATGAACTGGTCCCATGAGCCACCGATCCGTTTAGGGATGAAATGTCGTACTCACCTTCATCAAAGTTCCTCAAGGTATGTGGAAGAGAAACCACAAAATATATAGTGATACACTCCCACTTCTAGTCCGGAATATCCTCTGAAGTAAACCACCCGGTCTCTGATGCTGGTACTTAACCTGCTGACAGTTCAAATAGCAAGCCGCATACTCCACAATATCTTTCTTCATTCTTCTACACCAGTAGTGTTGCTCCAAATCATGGTAAATTTTTGTCGTACCTGGATGAATGGAATACCGTGAACTATGTGCCTTTACATGAATCCGCTCCAGCAACCCATCCACATTGGGCATACAAATTCGACCTTGATGTCTCAATACCAAATCATCACTAATAGTAACCTCCTTAGCATCATCGTGTTGCACCGTGTCTTAAGGACAAGCAACTGGGGATCATCATACTGACGTGCCTTGATACACTCATACAAAGACGATCATGACACAACACAAGAAAGAACCCATCTACTCTCTGAAACATCCAACCTCATGAATCTATTGGCCAAAGCGTGAAAATTCAAAGCTAACGATCGCTCCCCAACTTCAATAAACACAAGACTCCCCATGCTCTCAACCTTCCTACTGAAAGCATCAGCCACCAAATTGGCCTTTCAGAGATGATAAAGAATGGTGATTTCATAGTCCTTTAGTAGATATAACCACCTCTATTGCATCAGGTTCAGATCCTTTTTGTTTGAATAAGTGTTATAGTCTCCTGTGATCCGTGAACATCTTAAATGACACACCGTAAATATAGTGCCTCAAATCATAAGCGCATGAACAATGGATGCTAACACAAAATTGTGCATCGAGTAGTTATCCTCATAAGGCTTCAACTCACAATATATTGCATAAGAACCCGATGCTGAAGGTAAAATTAGAACTGGAGCTGTAGTCAGAGTAGTCTTGAGCTTCTGAAATCTCTCCTCACTATCGTCTCACCACCTGAATGGGGCCACATTCTGCATCAATCTGGTCAAAGGAACTGCGATGGATGAAAACCCTTCCACAAAACAACGATAATACCTAGCAAAACCTAGAAAAATACGGACTAGTAGAATGTCGGGGCCAACTCTGAATTGCCTTGATCTTCTTCATATCTGCCTTAATCCCCTAAGTAGACACCATGTGACCTAAGAACGCCACCCAATCTAGCCAAAACTTGCACTTGTAGAATTTGGAATATAGTTTTTTTTCCCTCAAAGTCTGGAGCATGATCCTTGAGCGACTCATGCTCCTCTTGGCTGTGGCAATACAATAGTATATCATCAATAAATACAATGATGAAGGAATCGAGATACAACTAACACACACTTTTCATCGAGTGCATAAAAGCAACTGGGGCATTGGTCAGCCCGAAAGATATCACAAAGAACTCGTAGTAACCATAGCAGGTCCTGAAACCCGTATTCAATATATCCGACACCCGGATCCTCAACGGATGGTGCCCCGATCTCAAATAAATCTTTGAGAATACCCTAGCACTATGCACTTGATAAAATAAATCATCAACGCGTGGTGTTATGTACTTGTTCTTAACCATAACCTTGTTTAGCCGCCTGTAGTCAATACACATCCTTAGAGAGCCGTCTTTCTTCTTCACAAATAAAACTGGGGAACCCCAAGGTGAGACACTCGGTTTGATGAAATCATTATCGAGTTTTTTCCCTTGAAGATGTTCCTTCTACTCCTTAACTCCACTGGCGCCATGCGATAAGGTGGAATAGAGATGAGCTGAGTGCCCAGCACAAGGTCAATACAAAAATCAATATCTCTATCGGGTGGCATGCCCAGTAGGTCTACTAGAAATACATCTGGAAACTCGCTCACTACCAGAACTAACTCAACGGTAGGAGTATCAGCAATAATATCCCTCGCAAAGGCTAAGTAGTCCAAGCACCCTTTTTCAACAATCTGATGTGCCTTTAGAAAAAGATACTACACTACTAGGTATATGACCCAATGCACCTCTCCACTCCATCCTCGGCAACCCCCGCATAGCTAAAGTAACGGTATTAGCATGACAATAAAGAATAGTGTGATTCGGTTACAATCAATCCATACCCAAAATCACATCAAAATCTACCATATTGAGTAACAGAAGATCAACCCTATTCTTATAGCTCGATGGTGACCAGACAAGAGTGATATGTACGGTCTATCACAATAGAAACCCCAACAGGCATAGACACATAAATAAGGGTACTCAAAGAATCACGAGATACTCAAAATATGAAGCAAAATATGATGACATATACAAATAAGCGGAACTCGGATCAAATAAAACTGATGGTTGACAACATCTAATTCAACAACCTCAGTCATATCGGGGAAAGCATAAACATGGACCTGACCTCCCCCTATAGGATGTCCTCGAACAACATGTTCTCTACCTCTACCAGGTTGTGCAAGTGAAGTAGCAACTACAGCAGTAGCCATAGCCTAAATTTCCTGTGAGGTCCGCCCCTTCGATGTCTGAGATAATCCTTCACTATATGCCTTGTATAAAGATACTCGAAACAACTCCTTTCCGGGCGTGGTTGCAGGTATTGAGTTTGCTTCAGACGAATAAAACAACCACAGTAGGAACCCAGTGCAGAAGGTGCACTAGAGGATGGCTGTCCAAAAGGAGTATCTTGAGGTCCGTTACTAGCTAGAACACTACATGTAACCTGAAGTGCAGACTGAGCTAGTCGATTGATAAATCCTCTTTAATGAGAATTTGTAGCTTAACAATGGGAACCGCTAAATCCTCAAAAACTTAGAGGCCTCTTGGCCTCTTTATCTCCGCTCTTCTACCCATTGATACACTTCAACCTCCTACCAATCTCTAAAACCTGGTGGAATAGAGTCCTAGTCGCTAGCTCCCGTTCCATCCCAAATCTGAGGCTATAACCGAGTCCCTCAAAAAATCAACAGACTCTCTCTCTAGCAGTTGAAACCAAAGCATGTGCATGACGAGATAACTCGGTAAACCTCATAGCATACTCGGTCATGGTCATAGTCCCTTAGTGAAACTACCCAAACTCGGTGTGCAACGCATACTTGAGGGTTTGTAGAATGAAGACCCTCAAAACGAGATAAATGAACTGAGCCCAAATAAGTGGTGCGGTACCAAATGGCCTACTTTCCTCATAAGTTTGCCACCATCAATATGACGGCCCCGTCAGCTGAAAAGTAGTAAGGTCGACCTCGATCAACTCCACTATGCCACAGTGTATAGAATACAGTAACACTAGTCTAAGAAACCCTATGCATCCTCAGAAGGCCCATTGCTGCAATGGAGAGGATGATACTTCTAGAGCATCTCTAACCTCTTCTGCTCCTCCTCTGACACATCTGGCATGACCTTGGGCTGAACTGTAACCACGAGCTGATCGTTATAAAACTCGGAGCTAGATCAATGTGAGCCCGCTATTTTGTAGTGTTGGGGCGGGAATTTGAGCTCCTCCCCTATCTTGAGAAGTAGCTGATGTAATCGGGATCAACCCCGCCTATGTCAAAGTAAAAACTATAAGGCCCCGTAAAAGTTCACCAAGAATTTAAGTTTTTATAGTGCCAAGGTAAGCTAATGTGCCACAAATTGGATATTTGATTGTACAGTGCATCGTGGAGTTGGTAGAAGAATTTATAAAAATGACAATAATGTGGTCCATTATTCTATAGCGGATCTGTTCCGCTGACCACATAATCATCACTGAATGAATTAGAAGCAATTCAAATTTGAAAACCATTTTGTGGCCATTCTGCTGGCCGCATAACCATTATGATGTCGTGAAATTGCATGGCGGAGTTGACAAGACCCAACCAAGAATTTGAAAACCCTTTTGTGGATATTCTGCTAGCCACATAACCATTATGCTTGCCGCATAACCATTCTGCTACCCCAAAATGGCATCGCAAAATTGACATACCATTTTATGGCCATTCTGCTGGCCACATATCTGTTTTGCTACCACGAAATTGCACCATATAATTGACATCGAGGGTTATTTTTTAAATTTTTCTTACCTGACTTCATCTTGATTAGTAGCCTTTGGGCTTATTTTGAAGCAAAATTCTATTCTTTTATAGAGGAGTGATAGTATCCTAGAGAGAGAGGGAGATGACCTAGTCATTCTAATCATCAATCCTTGCCCCAATCTTGATGATTCAAGGGAATCCACTCACTAGACCATCATCTACCCGGGTACGACCTTATCCTAAAACCTTCATGAAATTGTTATCGGTTTAATTAGGTTATAGAATCAGAGATAGGCTATGCATGTAACATTAGGTGGTAGTATGTGGGGTTGTTGAACTATTTTGGGTAGTTTCNGACTATGCATGTATTATTAGCTGGTAGTATGTGGGTGTATTGAACTATTTTGGGTAGTTTCTTGTTGAAATTGGTTGAGGGGGAGGGGATTACCATTGTAGAGATTTGTAGTCAATTTTGCATAGTAGGTGTTTGAACAAATTCCCGGGAGACTTATGTCATGAGAATCCTTCTAATTATTATCTGATTTTAGCTATCTAAATATAGATATATATTTCTAGAGGTGTTGGGACGTTGTAGTAACTTAAGAAAAGCTCGAGAAAGGTATGTTGGCTAAAACTTCTCTCTTAGAATTGAATTCCATAATGTTTCCGTAAGTTTCAAGTATGGTTGGCCCAGGTTCCTAATTCCTATGTTTCGAGGTGTTCCTAGTAAATTCTATTATCCCGAGTAATCAATGTGTCGAAACATGCATGTACTCAAAACATGTTACAATTACTCCTATCTCATCATGATCTCCTTAGGGAATGTGTTCAAGTATGGTTTATGTGTTAAAGCGTTATAACGTCAATTTATGTTTCAAATGAAAGTCCATTATGCTTAACTTGGAGAGAATACTCAATGCGCCTAATACCCCTAATGCTCATATTTATACTTAAGGCATTGATTTCAAATGCTTTCATTGTTGATAATCTATAAAGATTCTTTAAAGGGAAAGAAGTGAGTTGGGGATATAAAGTGTGGCCACCGTGCCAATAATGAAAGTTTTACATATGACCAATGGCGCCAATGAGATGAAATGATGTGTGAAACATTTTGAAATGAGCCTTGAATTAACTGTTCCAAATTTACTCTGAAAATAGAGTTGCCTAAAGGCTTATGTAATCAAGTCGTGTTAAAATATGGTTGTTTCAACTAATACCTATGATTTGAACCATTGTTTTAGTCAAAAATCACCATGCTCTCTTTTATAAACATCTCCAATGTGATTTGAGTTCTTACATACTCATAAGTTAAAATTGTGTGTTACCTATGATTCCATATGTTGATGTTTATGATGATGATCCTTGAAAGTAAAGAAGTGAAAATGTGGAATATGAGATACGACCACTGTGCCATGAATGAAGAATGATATGTGTGGCCAAGAGAGCCAATTAAAAAATGATGTTTTTAATGGTTGAAAGTACTAATGAAGCTATATATGGTGTGAAAGGTTATGAGGTGAATGTATTTGTATTTTTGTTTTCTTTGTATGGAAAACAAAAATGTTTTTGGGAGTATCGTTAGTCACCGAGGAAGGGTAGGTTGAAATAACCTAACCCTAAGAATTCACGGGCCGGTGTAGGAGTTATTGAGGGGTAAATCCCCATATTGATATGATGAAATTCTTTTCCTTAATTGGGATGAGATTATTCCCCTTATTTAAGATGAGATAATTGCTAGCAGAGGGTGATGTCTATTTCACTGTACCGCATGGCAGCTATTGAGTTGAAGGAGTTGAAGGGACAAATTTAGGAGTTTATTGCTAAGGGTTTCATCAGGCCCAGTGTGTCCACTTGGGGTGCACTGATTCTATTTATGAAGAAGAAGGAAAGCTCTATAAGGATGTGTATTGATTATAGGCAGCTGAACAAAGTTATTGTCAAGAACAAGTACTAACTACCGCATATCGATGAGTTGTTTGATTACCTTGAAGGTGCTAGGGTGTTCTGGAAGATTGATTTCAGATTGGAGTATCATCGGTTGACGATTCGGCCTTCAAATATTTTGAAGACAACTTTAAGGATCCGCTATGGTCACTATGAGTTTCACGTGATGTCTTCTGGGATGACCAATGCCCCAACAGCCTTTATGCACTTGATGAATAGTGTATTTCAACCTTGTCTTGATTCCTTCTTCATAGTTCTCATTGATGACATATTGGTGTATTCACGTAGCCAAGAGGATCATGAGAAACATCTAAGGATCGTGCTCTAGACTTAATTCTCCAAGTCTGATTATTGGCTTAATTCTCCAAGTTCGAAGAAGGTGGAGGCACTTCAGAGTTGGCCCAGACCGTCTTCTGCTATTGAGATTGGGAGTTTTCTTAGTATCGTCGGGTATTATCGTTGTTTTGTGCAGGGTTTCTCGTCCATTGCTGCACCTGTGACTAGATTGACCCAGAAGGGTGCCCAATTCAGGTGGCCTGATGAGTGTGAGGAGAGCTTTCAGAAGCTTAAGATTGTCTTTACCATAGATCCAGTTTTGGTTTTGCCTTCCACATCTGGTTCTTATAAAGTTTATTGTGATGCTTTGCGTATTTGCATTGGATTTGTATTGATGTAGGATGGTAGATTTATTGCATATGCTTCACATTGGTTGAAGCCCCATGAGAAGAACTACCCTATACGTGATTTGGAGTTGGCAGCCATTGTTCACGCATTGAAGATTTTGAGGCACTACGTCTATGGAATGTCTTATAAGGTGTTCACATATCACAGGAGTTTACATCACTTGTTCAAGCAAAAAGATCTGAACTTAAGGCAATGGAGGTGGTTAGAACTATTAAAGGACTATGATATAACCAATTTTTTAACATCTGGGGAAGGACAATATGGGGGTCGATACTTTGAGTAGGAAGGTTGAGATCATGAGGAGTCTTGCATATTCCAGTAGGGGATAGAACATTAGTATTGGATGTTCAGGCTTTGGCCAATCGGTTAGATATTTTGGACACCATCCAGGTTCTTGCTTGCGTGGTTTCAATGTCTTTCTTGTTTGAGTGTGTCAGTATGATGATCCCTACTTGCTTCTCCTGAAGGACATGGTGCAACACGGTGCTGCCAAGTAAGTTACTATTGGAGATGATGCGGGGTCAATTTTGTGTGCCGAATGTGGATGGGATGAGAGATTTGATACTTTTGGAGGCCCACAGTTCACAGTATTCCATTCATACAGGTGCCGCAAAGATGTACCAGATTTGAGGCAGAACTATTGGTGGAGGAGGATGGAGAATGATATTGTTGATTATGTTGCATGATGTTGAACTGTCAGCAGGTGAAATACGAGCATCAGAAACCAGGTGGCTTGCTTCACGGGCTTGACATTCTAGAGTAGAAGTGGAAGCATATCACCATGTATTTTGTAGTTAGACTTCCACGGACCTTGAGGAAATTTGATGTAGTATGGATCATTGTGGACAGACTGACCAATTCTTTACACTTCATTCAAGTCATGATATATACTCTTCAGAGCAATTGGCTCAAATTTATATTCGTGAGATTGTTCGCCTTCATGGTGTGCTCGTATCTATTTTCTTTGATTGAGGCACTCAGTTCACATCGTAATTTTGTAGAGCAGAGCAGTGATAGTTGGGCACATAGTTAAAGTTAAGCATAACATTTCATCCCTAGACAGACGGGTAGTCCGAGCACACTATTCAGATCTTGGAGGATATGTTACGTGCTTGTGTCAATAACTTTGGAGGTTTATGGGATCGGTTTCTTCCGTTAATAGAGTTCACCTACCACAACAACTATCAGTCTAGTATCTAGATGGCTCCTTATGAGTCCTAATAAATGAGGTGATGTCGTTCTCCAGTTGGTTGGTTTGAGCGAGGGAGAGGCTAGGCTGTAAGGAATTGACTTGTTCCACGATGCTTCGGAGAAGGTGAAGTTGATTTGGGAGTGGCTTCGTATAGCTAAATACAGGCAGAAGAGTTATGATGACATGAATGCTCATAATGTTGCATATATGGTAGGGGAGAAGGTTCTTCTTAGAGTTTCACCCATGAAGGGTGTGATGATGTCCGGGAATAAGGATAAGTTGAGCCCTAGGTATATTGGTCCTTTGGAGATTCTTGAGAGAGTGGGAGTGGTGGCCTACAAACTTGTCTTGACACCTAATCTATGAGGGGTTCACTCAATATTTCATGTTTCGATGCTCCGAAAGTATTATGGTGATGCATCACAAATTTTGGACTTCACTACGGTGCAGTTCGATAGGGATTTGACTTACGATTTGAAGCTGGTGGCTATTTTGGATCGGCAGGTTCGGATGTTGAGGTCAAAGAATATAGCGTCAGTGAAGGTGTATTAGAGAGGTCAGCTAGTGTAGGAGGCTACTTAAGAGACTGAGTAGGAGAGGCATAGCATATATCCTCACCTTTTTGAGACTCCAGGTGTGATGCTAGACTCGTTCGAGGATGAACGCTTGTTTAAGAGGGGTAGAATATTGTTATATCCCGCATTTAGTACATAAATGTTTCGTTGTAAGATAATCAGCATAGATTCGAGGATGAGATTTTCTTGAGGTTATATGCATTTAGGGTATTTATAACAAGCGATAAGTAAGTGTCGTGAAGGCTAAAGGGTAAATGAATCAAAGAAAATGAGCTTCGTTGAAGGTTGTCGATTTGGGATAAAATATGGTCTGAGCTATAATACCCGGTATTTATGGACCAGTGCCATACAAGGTACTACATGACCATGATAGTAAGGTGTGTAAGGTGTGTTAAAAGTGAGTAGTATTTTAAGTAAGTTGAGATAATTCTTAATTATGTGGGTAATTGGTTAATAATTGGGTAATGGGACATTACCTAGTTAATTAAGGAGTTGTGGGTGATTAATTAAAGAATGTGGTTAAGACAAAACATTCCCAACGTGGCAGTAAACCAATCCAAGAATTGTGACTCTTAAGTCACTATGTTATGTGGCAAGTCTTAAGAATGTGAGTCATTTCCATTTAATAAAGTAAAGACAAATATAACGCGAGTCATATCTATTCTTAAGAAACATAAGTCACAAACCCATTCTTCTATGCATTCAAGCGTAAATGTTTGCATGTTACAAACATAAGTCACAAACGTAAGTCACATAAGCAAGATAAGAGATTAAACCAAGACTTCCTTGCATAAAAACGTTACTGCTAATCACTTAAGAAAAAGTTTCAGCCAAGATTATCTTTGCATAGCAACGTTATTGCTTCGAGCTTTTCATATGACTTGTTCCGTGTTTTGGCGCAATTAACGCGTGTTAGAGGATTGTCAAGAGAATCAACTCAGGTATGTTAAGGCCATCCCTTCTTTCTTTTGGCATGATCTATACGACACAAACGAAACGAGCAAATAAACAGTTTCCATAAATGACTCTATTCATATAAATACTAGAGATGCTTATGTTCTTGATTCCCCATGTGTCATATTATTCTATCATCTGTTGATGGGTCTCATACAATAAATGAAATAAACGAATTCCCATACAATAATCCAATGAGTGGTAGTATAAGTCGTGACCATCTAAGACTAGGATTTATAAAGCTGGTATAAAAATAAATATAACATCTATTTGAAATATACATGAATAGATTACAAATCTAAAACTACCAAGGACAAGTTGTAGCTATATCCAGAAAAGCAAGTACACCTTCATGCCAGATCCCGTCATCCACAACATCTCAGCTCCGAGATCTACACGTAAGGTGTAGAAGTGTAATATGAGTACTACCAACCCCATGTACTCAGCAAGTATCATAACTAACCTCGATGAGGTAAT
>AWOL01S0091514.1:7066-19893 GCA_000715115.1 Nicotiana otophora | reverse complement strand
ACCAAGGACAAGTGGTAGCTATATCCAGAAAAGCAAGTACAACTTCATGCCAGATCCCGTCATCCACAACATTTCAGCTCCAAGATCTACACGTAAGGTGTAGAAGTGTAATATGAGTACTACCAACCCCATGTACTGAGCAAGTATCATAACTAACCTCGATGAGGTAACATAAGTAAGATTTATAAATGATACTCGCTAATAAAATGTGTAGTTCATAATTGCAACAAATGCATAACAGTAATATGATCAAATCTTGAAATCATGGATTAAACCACCTTGTGCACTCAATTTTCTTAACGTACTATGCTCAGTCAGCAATAAAACATATATAATGATGATATGCAAATAAATCAGGTAACTAGCCAAGGAAATTATAAGTAAAGAAGAAATGCAATAACCTAACATAAATCTGTTGAAGCTCCTAATCTGATATAAATAGTAATCACAACATGGCTCTAATGCCTACATCAGAATCTCAATAATCGAACAAAATCACTGATCAACCTTCCCAAGGCACACATCAACAAAAAACCTATCGGTTTCTCACAATCATGTGTACACCATCAAGAAGGAATATGAGAGCGTAACCATAGGGGGAAAGAACGATATCCATACATTGCATGGACCACTCACGTTCTAATAATATCAACTGCACGGAAAACTCACATTCTAATAACAATAATATTCGAATCCGCATGGATTACTCACGTGTTAACAATATCAACCGAACAGACAACTCACGTATTGCATGAAAAACTTACGTGCCAATATCACAATCTGTCTGATGTGATCACAAGCTCACTATCACAATCTTCCCAATGAGGTCACATTCTCAATATCACAATTAGTTTGACGTGGTCACATGCTCAATATCATAATTTTCTCGGCATAGTCACGGGCTACCAGTCAAATCATATCACACGGAAAACAGATATAGAATAATATATGTACATGATCAATGGGCATCAAATTTCATACTCCGGGACTATTATAAGTGACATGCTAAGGTGTATTCATGTGCAAAGTGTACTATCATATCTCAAATTAGAGAATTACATCACGAAAGTAGCAATTATCAGGTTCAGTTAGGAAATCAACCTCTATGTAACCTCAAACATGGATCAAATAGCTCATAACGGGGTACAAGTATAAGAAACATCACAGCATAATGCTTAGCAATAAATTCAAGATATATCATTGCGTGAGCACTACCCCGAGCATGAATAACTATCCCCAATGTATGCACATGGGCTCAACCCCACACATGTGCACCACTCGTAGCATGTAGACATCACAAATAAATCAAGCGACTAGTGTCTCCACAAAGTTTAGGTAAGATCCTTACCTCAAGTGAGGCAAATCAATATTCTTGAAGCACCATCCCGAAACAATCGACCTCCGAACGGCTTGAACCTATCCAAAAACAACTCAAAAATATCAAATAATGTCATAGGAAACAAACCCAAACAATAAAGGACGAATCTCTAATCAAATACCCAAAGTCAACAAAAATGACAACCTGGGCCCGCATCTCGGAACCTGACAAAACTCAAACATTCCGGCAACCCATTTGAATACGAGTACAACCTACTAATTTTACTGAAATTCGACTCTGAATCGATGTTCAAATCCCAAATATTCACTTTAGAAACGTTTTGAGAAAAACTTCCAATTGCTCTTTTAATTTAAACAAGTAAATTCCAAAATCAAAGATGGAATCATGTAATATAATCAAATATGAGTAAAACAAATATCACAACCCAAATCAGAGGGCCACGATGGGCACCCAGTGCCTTAGTCAACCGAGTACCAACATAACGTATCTTTATTATCAGACCATCATGGATAAATGTGCCAGAAGGGCCGTCATGAGATAACCTGAATAGAACCATAAGGAAATACTAGACATAGGATGACCCAACGTTGATATAAAAACTTATACATGTGACATACATGCCTATAAGGCCGACATGATCATTTGTACACTAAATACATAGGACGACAAGGCCATACAAGTATCAATACACATGACATATGTCTAGAAGCCTCTAAGAGTACATAAACGTCAAAGAGATTGGGACAGGGTCCCGCCATACCAATCAATACATGTCCAAATCATACTGACCAAATAGGTAACTCTGGAGCAAGTGGAGTGCACAAACACCTTCCGATGAGCTGATATCCTAATAGGACGACCATCAACCTAACTATCGGGACC
This sequence comes from Nicotiana otophora, assembly GCA_000715115.1. Lineage (NCBI taxonomy): Eukaryota > Viridiplantae > Streptophyta > Magnoliopsida > Solanales > Solanaceae > Nicotiana > Nicotiana otophora. Next base: position 17,672 of record AWOL01S0091514.1, on the reverse strand, counting down.
TATGGGTATGAAACGCAACGTCCCTAGGCAAAAGGGACGTTATTACAAATAAAGTACCGAGTATGTAAGGCATGAAAGCGGTATATAAAAGACTTGAAAGAAATATGGAGTAAAAACTCAACCTGTAAGTTTGAATTGCTCTATGAATCATGACATTTATAACGTCATGCATATGCGAATAAATGTCATATCATGCAGAGGTATATGCGTACATAACATCATCAAGCCTCTGAGGGCATCCCATCATATCATCTCGGCCTCTATGGGCGAAATCAACATATACCAGCTGATCAGGTGGTGGTGTGTATATAACGCCATAACCATTCCACATGCACCATATACATATAATATACGCATATATAATGCCATCTGATAATTGGTCAATGTACATGTATAAATGAATGCGATGCATAATGAAGTAAGTCAATAAGATCTCTCAGAATGTCATAAGATCATTATGCCCTCGGATAAACTTTATCAACTTATGTATTTTCTGAGACCCATGAACAAACGATATAATAATAAGACACATGGGGAATCAAGAACATTGGCACCCCTAGTACTTATATGAATAGGTCATTTATGATAGTTGCGTGTTTGCTTATTTCATTTGTATCATATTGGTAATGCCAAAAGGAAAGAAGAGATAGCCTTAACATACCTCAAGTTGTCAATGCAACTCAACAACAAGCTTACAAAAACTAGCGCGCCAACCATATAATAATGAAATACATGTACAACTAAAATGGCGCTAGTATATCACGTATCTTAAACGATAGCTCTATTAAAAAATAAAACGGGCAGCATTTCCCCTAATTTTACTGATCCCTCAAGCCTACTATAGGCAAGATACAAACAAAATATAATCATCAACTCAAAAACAACGCAACTACAATTTGGGACCTTCAATAAAACAAAAACCCCAAATATGCCATAATACACCCAATCAACAAGTTATCAATTAGCCTGAAATTGCAACGATGAGTAACCATCCTACTACCATACCACATGTGTAATTCCACCGTGCCCTTTTATCCTTCCCAACCCCATAAATCATCAGCTCAATAGGCCAACATGAGTGGAGTACAAAACAGTTTACTAAATGTAAACTAAATCGAACTCACGGCTTCCGATCACTGTCCCGTGAGTTCTAACTATAAGGAAACGAATGTATCAACCTTCCTTAATATTTAAAGCTTAAATACAGAAATTAGACGTTTTTGTAACTATGAAGTACCTTCCAAAACTCAAACTACAAAGAAAAAGAGAGGAGATATAGCGATACTTACATCGTAGGGATCGTTCTAATGTTATCGCTTCTTGATTTCGTACCCGAGATGTTAATCTTCTTTACATCCATGGAAGAGATCTTATGGGTATGTTTATGGATGTTCTCTGGTCGTATTCTATGGATAAATGAAGATAAAGACGGCCTAAGACCTATGTATATCAACTTTGGAAATGTCAAAGAGGTGCTAGCTTGGAACCCTAGCACTGGCCCATCTTCCGACGCTTTGTTTTATCTGGATGTCGTATGACTGAACGATTAAGTGATTTGGAAACAAAATTCCAAGACCTTCAATTTTGTATATAATTTTTCCCAAAATACCTCATATAACACACGAAATGTATTCTCAAATCGCTTCAGTGACACATCTACTTGTCACCTATGCAATCTGCGCAGTCTCGCAAAACTACAAATATCTCTCTACTTTGATATCGTATCGACAAATGGTTTAATGAAATAGAAACTAGACTCTTAGATCTTCAATTTTAGATGTATATAATACCATAATACCAAGTATATTGTGAGAAAAGCTCTGCTACATTTGACCTAATATTTAGCACATTTATGAATGTAACTTGTGATGGCCTTTGCCAACATTTATGAATGTAACTTGTGATGGCCTTTATCAACTTATGATATATCCCACGAATAAAATAAATCACAACATAACCTCCTTATCATGTTAAGAACCCTAGTCTCACCCAAAATTACATGTTATAACATTCCAAACTTGTCGACTTTCGACGAAACTTGTTTTCTTCAATTGGTTTAACTTCTAATGTTTCCAACCCTCTTGGTACTTGTTAATCATGATCTTAAAAATTTGTAACCTCCAAGGTAACATGATTAACTTAATTTATGTACTCTCAAAGATGATGTCATTTCTGAGCTTATATCAATTGACTTACAAATACTCTCACGTACGAAGATATAGTGTGTAAAATCATTCCCCCTTTGGAACATTCGTCCTCGAATATTGACTGATGCACCTATCAGTCTCATAACCCATAGCTCTTATGAATATTTTAATACTGTCCTTGCCATCTAGGCAATTGTTTTGTGAATAAATCCCAATGCCAGGGTATTCCCCCCTTTAGGCCTCTTTCTCACACCACAACTTGTTGTCCGAATATTTCCAATCTCGTAACTGTTGGTACCTTCTATCATGTAGCCTGTACGACTCTAACCATGGAAGTGACTATGCGAATCTTCTGGGCAATATCTAGGCCTCACCTTATGAATATATATTGAACTATGACAAGCTGTCCCTCTGGGCATCTATAGGTACACTGAAGTTCTTCGCTCGATACTTTGTAAATCTTACGACTATTGATATAACTTGTTTTATAGTGTCAGTTAACTATGCTTATGGGTTTACTACAGCTAGGTAGTTCACACTGTACCATATCTCTTACTTCAGTTTATTATTACCGAGGTCTTCTACCCAACTCCATGTTACTCTCTCACTACTTATCTTATATGTATAAATTTAAGTCCTTTAGTTCTTCCTTATTACTGTTCATCTTATGAATGACGGCCTAATCTCATCTCATATTTTGTAACTTTTATCCATCCATTGTTGATTCACCTTAATATTGATCCATAATTTACCACTGATAACTTGAAACCTCTTACGTAATACATTGTCACTAGGGCTCACGTTGCATCGGGGGATATTTGAAATGATTTGCTTGATCCACCTAGGGACGATACTATACTTCAATAACTGTATTTCATAGCATCCCAACGTGATTCATCTTATGGGGGTATTCTAATCCCATGCAATTCATGAAATCCTTTTTTTAAAAATCATTACTCAATCAAAGGCCTAAATGTCATCCTCTTATCATCACCATCACACCCTTATTCTACTACTAGGGAAACATCTCATCGCTCCTAATTGCTTCTAGTCTTAGACTCCTCTGAGTTCATTTAGGCTGTACCAAGCTTTTTGTTACTTATGGAAACCATCAGCTCTATTGTTTTGATGGGTTTAATCCCGAGGACCTACATATTCGCATCACCTTCTCACTCACCTTTTCATATCCTTACTCATATCTGCCTAAAACCTTGTCACTCTATGATACTTTACCTTGTGACTTACACCTATCTATTTATAGTACTCGCAACCTTCCTTTAACTTGCTAGCACCATAGATTTCCTTTCGTTCCTTCTCAGTTGCTTTTAAATGTAAGCAATTGCTTTTCCTGACTATTATGCCCCATGTTTAATGAGTACGTGGCATATCATATTATTCACTAATACTGGAATCTCCTGTAACTCATATGATCTCAAATATCACTTTTGACTTCCCGTTCATTAGTCACGATAGGTGCCACTTTCTTATGGAGTGCATAGAATATTGTAGTGAAACTGTTGCTACAAGGTCATTTTGTTTTCAAGTTACTATGCTTAGATTGAAGCCTTCTCCCTTATTTCCTCAGATCCTCTGACTCCTGTAAAGCTTCAAGCTTATTACATCGTATACCTAGATAAATTTTTGATGTTCTCACTCGCCTATAATTATCCTTAGTTACGTACCTTTACGCCCTTTTGCTTTTAGGGTCGGTTCTTAACTGAAATTTTGACTATCTCCCCAGTGGCACTTTCTTTTATTTCCATAACACTTATACGGTAACTTTAACTACTACAACTCCTATCTGAATATTTCTCAAGAATCACAACATCATATCTACGAGACTGAATCACAACTACATTTATCTTGCACAATCTGCTGATTTGCTTGTAACCTCTTGTCTAGCTATAACTAGGCTCTTCCTAAATAAACTATTAACTACTCATTAGTCTGCTCTCATATCTATATTCTACATAATCTTTCTTGGGTTATGTCCTTTGTCTTAACGTTCCCCTCGCACTGGCTACTTATATATCAAGTGTTCATTTGCACTTATTTATCAATAACATCAAGTGCTTGAACCCTTATCGCCTCTCCCCGGCATGCTTGCATAATGTTTTGGAGTCGTAACATGTTTGTAGGGTATGAATAAATGCAACCTCATCCCTTTCACCTTTTTACCACTTTATTCCTCTATCATTCCATAGTTACCTGAACCACTTAACTCCGACTTAATACCACATCACACATCTTCCCCCTCTCTTCATGTTGGGCGTATTTTCACATCTTTACTGATTCTTACTCGCCTTGTGTTAACACTTATGTACCAATGATAACTGAATTTCTTATGCCTGAGGGTGACACCTAGTGTTACTGGCACACTTAGTTGCTTAAGCTTAACTCTGCTCATAGTGCTTGCTTTAGGGAAACGTCTTCTTGAATGACCTTTAAAGTTTATTCTTCTGTTGTCCCTTCTATTATTTCTTGAATGCGATCTCTAAAATTCTCACGATGCCTACTATTATCAAATCATTTGGTCCCTAATTCATGTTCAGTTTATCTTGTTCACTAGCCCGTACTAGTTTATATTACTCAGGGGGTCTAACCTTTCTTTTCGGTAATCAAGTTCGAGTCACCAACTCATATCTCGAAATGTGGGTATGACTTTATGGCTTATACAATTTTATTATGTCAAGGCATGTCACCTCGTGTCTTTTTATTCACTTGACTATAGACTCTATTATGTCATATTTTGATTTACCGTTATCACCCATTTATCACATATTACTCATAATGCTTCATTTACTTTCTTCTTATTCTCCGATTAATATTTCTGTCTATCACTTTATTCTTAAAATTAGAACAAAATATTCTTTCGCATTTAGATCCCCTTGCACCATCTAACTTGCTATTCAGGTCGCCTAACAATCTCTCCTTACTAGGGGCAGGAGTCATACTAAGGTAAATATTCATCCCTTCTAGGATTCTAGTGCCTATCTTCTGAACTTTCTAGTATTCATATTCGATAGTACTAATCTAGAGTGCACCATTTGGGTGTCTCACCAGGAGAACTATTACCACATTTGCAATATCCTTCGGAAATATTAGCTAATGATAACAATCTATCCACCATTTGGGGTTACTCTAACCCTAGCTGGATCCTGATATCCTCTTTTTCTCTTAAACTATATCTGTTAGCTCCCATAGGGCATAACTGAGGTGGGTATGGGCAGTTATATGTATCTATGCTACTATTTAAGGTAACTCAAAATGCTTATATTTCTCTGCCTGAATTGTAAATACTAATAATCTTCATTAACTGGGTACATCATACCCTTTTTCGCCTTGCTTCTTTTACTTGTTGAAACTTGTAACTACCTTCTAATTCTCTCATTGATTTTCCCCATTTGGGTGAATTGGTATTCATGCCTTAGGGCTCCTTATCAAGAAGCATACACGTCTTAGTACGCACATGATGTGTTGAAGACTTCAAATTTACTCATCATAAGCATGATGCAAAATCGAGTTCCTCTGGCTCAACTCTTCCACAACCACATTCAATCTTTTACCAACTTTCTTTCTAGGTGTAGGTATCATTGTATTATGAATAAAGTCAAATTTAGGAGTTTGAATTCTTACAACTAAGCTCTACCACACGATCTAGAGTAAGAAGAAAGGGTGACAATCCTAAATGCCTTGTAGCCTCCTGCTTGAAAGTGTGGCGCACAACACACCCATAAAGAAGACTCTACTCACGGATTGTAGACTACCTAGGACAGAACTACTCTGATACTAATTTTGTCACGACACAAATCAGAGTGCCACGACGGGCACCTGGTGCCTTACTCAACCGAGAATCAACATATCGTATCTTTCTTATCACACCATCATGGGTAAATGGGCAAGAATGGCCGTCATGAGATAACTAGAATAAAACATAAGGGAATACTAGATATAGGACAACCCAATATGATATAGAAACTTATACATGGGACATACAGTGCTATAAGGCCGACATGATCATTTGTACACTAAAAACATAGGCCGACAAGGCCATATAAGTATCCATACACATGACATAAGTCTACAAGCCTCTAAGAGTACTTAAGCGTCATAAAGGTCGGGACAGGGCCCCGCCATACCAATCAATACATGTCTAAATCATACTTACCAAATAGGTATATCCGGAGCAGGTGGAGTGTACCAACACCTTCCGCTGAGCTGATAGCCTACAAGGAAGGCTGTCAAACTATCTATCGAGACTTGCAGGTATGAAACACATAGTCCCGGGGCAAAAGGGACGTCAGTACAAATAAAATGCTGAGTATGTAAGGCATGAAAGAAGTATATAAAAGACAATAAAGAAACATGGAGTAAATAACTCAACCTATAAGAGCTTTGAGTTATGAGACCGATAAGTGCATCAGTCAATATTCGAGTACGAATGTTACAAAGGGGGGATGATGTTACTCCCCATATCTTCGTATGTGAGAGTATTTGTAAGTCAATTGTTGTAAGCTGGGAAATGAGATCATCTTTGAGAGTAAATAAATTAAGTTAATCATGTTACCTTGGAGGTTAGAAATATTTAAGATCATGATTAACAAGTACCAAGAGGGTTGGAAAGATTAGAAGCTAAACCAATTGAAGAAAATAAGTTTCGTCGAAAGTCGACAAGTTTGGAATGTTATATCAAGTACTTTGGGGTGAGACTAGAGTTATTAACATGATAAGGAGGTTATTTTATGATATAATTTATTCGTGTGATAGTGGTGTATTACGTTTTAAAGTCAAGCGAGTTGTGGAACAAAAGTTGGCAAAGGCAATCACATGTTACAGTCATCAATGTGCTAAATATTAGGTCAAATGTAAAGGAGAGTTTCTCACAATATACATAGGATTACGGTATTTTATATATATATATATATCAAATTGAAGATCTACGAGTCTAGTTTCTAACTCATTAAACCATTTGGCGATACGATATCAAAGTAGAGAGATATTTGCATTTTTGCAAGACTGCGCAGACTGCATATGTGACAAGTAGGTGTGTCACTGAAGCGTTTTGAGGAATACATTTCGTGTGTTATATGAGGTATTTTTGGAAATATTATATACCAAATTGAAGGTCTTGGAATCTAGTTTCCAATGCACTTAACGGTTCATTCATAAGACATCCAGATAAAAACAAACGCGTCGGATGATGGGCCAGTGCTAGGGTGCCAAGCTAGCACCTCTTTGTCATTTCCAAAGTTGAGATACATATGTATTAGGCCGACTTTATCTTTATTTCTTCATAGAACAAGACCATAAAACATCCATAAACATAGCCGTAATCTCTCTTCTAGGGATTCAACGAAGATTAACTTCCCCGGTATGAAATCAAGAAGCAATAACATTAGAACGATCCCTACGACATAAGTATCGCTATATCACTTCTCTTTTTCTTTGTAATTTGTGTTTTGGAAGGTACTTCATAGTTAAGAAAACGTCTAATTTCTGTATTTAAGCTTTAAATATCAAGGAAGGTTGATACATTAATTTCCTAGTAGTTAGAACTCACTGGACATTGATCGAAAGCCGTGAGTTCGATTTATTTTACTTTTAGTGGACTGTTTTGCAGTCCACTCATCGTGGCCTATTGTGCTGCTGATTTATGGAATTTGTAAGGATAAAAGAGCACGGAGAAATGATACATGTGGTAGGGTAGTAGGCTGATAGCTCGTCATTACAATATCAGGCTAATTGATAACTTTTTGATTGGGTGTGTTATGGTATATTTGGGGTTTTTGTTGTATTGAAGGTCCCGAATTGTAGTTGGGTTGTTTTTCAGTTGCTGATTATATTGTGTTTGTATCTCGCCTATAGTCGGCTTGAGGGAGCAGTAAAATTTGGGGAAATGCTGCCCGTTTTATTTTTGAATCGAGTTATCGTTTGAGATACGTTATATACTAGCGCCATCTAAGTTGTACATGTATTTTATTATTATAGGGTTGGTGCGCTAGATGTCGTAAGCTTGTTGTTGAGTTGCGTTGACAACTTGAGGTATGTTAAGGCTATCTCTTCTTTCCTTTTGGCATTATCCATATGATACAAATAAAATGAGCAAACACGCAACTTTCATAAATGACCTATTAATATAAGTACTAGGGGTGCCAATATTTTTGATTCCCCATGTGTCTTATTATTATATCGTTTGTTCATGGGTCTCAGAAAATACGTAACTTGATAAAGTTTATCCGAAGGCATAATGATCATATGACATTCTGAGAGATGTTATTGACTTACTTCATTATGCATTGCATTCATTTATACATGTACATTGACCCATGACCATATGGCATTATATATGCATATATTTTATGTATATGGGTTATGGGGAAAGGTTATGGTGTTATATACGTACCACCACCTGATCAGCTGGTATACATTGATTATTTCACCTATAGAGGCCGAGATGATATGATGGGATGCCCTGAGAGGCTTGATGATGTTATGTACGCATATACCTATGCATGATATGACATTTATGCACATATGCATGACATTATAAATGTCATGATTCGCAGAGCTATTCAGACTTACAGGTTGAGTTTTTACTCCATGTTTCATTCATGTCTTTTATATATCTCTTCCATGCCTCACATACTCAGTACTTTATTTGTACTAACGTCCCTTTTGCCTAGGGACTCTGTGTTTCATACCCGCAGGTCCTGATAGTCAGGGTGACAGTCGTCCTAGTAGGCTATCAGCTCAGCGGAAGGTGTTGGTGCACTCCACTTGCTCCGGAGTTACCTACTTGGTCAGTATGATTTGGACATGTATTGATTGGTATGGCGGGACCCTGTCTCGACCTTTATGAGGTTTACGTACTCTTAGAGGCTTGTAGACAGATGTCATGTGTATTGATACTTGTATGGCCTTGTCGGCCTATGTATTGAGTGTACAAATGATCATGTCAGCCTTATAGGCTTGTATGTCACATGTATAAGTTTCTATATCATGTTGGGTCATCATATATCTAGTATTCCCTTATGTTTTATTCTAGTTATCTCATGACGGCCCTTCTAGCGCATTAACCCATGATGGTATGATAATAAAGATATGTTATGTTGGTACTCGGTTGAGTAAGGCACCGGGTGCCCGTCGTGGCCCTCTTATTTGGGTCGTGACTTTGTTTTTACTCATATTGGATTATATTACATGATTCCATCTTTAATTTTGGCATTTACTTGATGAATTTAAAAGAGAAATTGGGTGTTTTTCTCAAAACTTTTCTAAAGTGAATATTTGGGATTTGAACATCAATTCGGAGTCGGATTTTAGTAAAATTAGTATGGTTGGACTCGTATTCAAATGGGTTGCCGGAATGTGTATGTTTTGTCGGGTTCCGAGATACGGGCCCAAGTTCACATTTTTGTTGACTTTGGGTATTTTATTAGAGATTCAACANAATTTGTGAGTTTTGTTGGGTTCCGAGATGTGGGCCCGAGTTGACATTTTTGTTGACTTTGGGTATTTCATTAGAGATTCGACATTTATTGTTTGGGTTTGTTTCCTATGACATCATTTGATGTTTTGAGGTTTTTTTGGATAGGTTCGAGTCGTTTGTAGGTCGATTGTTATGGGATGGTGCTTCAAGAATATTGATTTGCCTCACTTGAGGTATGTATCTTACCCAAACTTTGGGGAGACACTAGTCGCTTGAGTTATTTGTGACATCTACGTGCCACGGGTGGCGCACATGTGCGAGGTTGAGCCCATGTGCATGCATTGGGGTATTTATTCATGCTCGGGGTAGTGATCAGGGTATGATATATCTTGAATTTATTGCTAAGAATTATGTTGTGATGTTTCTTATTCTTGTACCCCGTTATGAGCTACTTGAGCCATGTTTGAGGTTACGTAGAGGTTAATTGTCATGCCCCAACCTCGGGAAGCGCGACTGGCATTCAACCAAGTGAACCCGACCGAGCAAGCATGTTAGATACCTTCTACCCAACTCACCCATGATCAAGAAAAGACGTGGTTTCATTAATTATATTGTAGGAAGCTCATTCATGCAATACTAAATCGTTTCATCAGCTATTTCGCCTTTCAGTCTCAAAATACACATATTCTTATAGTCTGAGTGGAATAAGAGCTCAAACACAACATATCTTGTTTAACATTCCCAACACCCATATACAACCCAGATAGTGTCTACGGAGCCTCTAAAGATAAAAAAGAGAGTAAAGAGGGTTCCGGAAATAACGCCCCGGCTATACCTCAATCACTGACCACAATATAAACAAAAGGTACAATATATGCCCCCGGAATGAAATGGGGCTCACCGTGTCTGCTGGGAAGAGAATGCAGCACTATCTGTGATCAACATGGTCTTCTATAGAACAACCTGCATCCATTAAAGATGCAGCGCCCCGACAAAAGGGACGTTAGTACTGTCAAATAGTACTAGTTTG
>AWOL01S0091505.1:0-11214 GCA_000715115.1 Nicotiana otophora | reverse complement strand
CCCCCCCCCGACTTTCACTACTATAGAATATGCTTGTGTTTTTCGGCAGGTACTTAGACCTTAATTAGATGTTTTTTGCTATTGCAGAGGTGATAACTTCAGCAGAATTCCATCCTACACATTGTAACATGTTAGCTTATAGTAGTTCAAAAGGATCAGTTCGTCTAATAGATTTGCGGCAGTCAGCATTGTGTGACTCACATTCTAAATTGTGAGTATCACAGCAATTGTTTTGTCTTTCTGTTCTGCTGGGCGTATTTCTCTTACGCTGTCTCTACATTGAAACGAACTTTTAACTGCACATGATAGTATCCTGGAAGATCTAGGTGTTGTCAGCGTGGGAGCACTGGAAAATGTATTTTTCAAGTTCAGAGTTTGTATTTTGAATTAGTTTTTCATAGCTTTTGATAAATTGGGAATTCTGGTGTTCCCTGTATGCAGGTTTGAGGAACAGGAAGCACCTGGTTCAAGATCTTTTTTCACTGAGATAATTGCTTCAATTTCAGATATTAAATTTGCAAAGAATGGACGATACATACTTAGTCGTGACTACATGACCCTTAAGGTTTGTTTCTGTTTGTTTTTTTCTGGATTTCCATATTCCAGTCAGTGAACGGAGAGGTGCACAGCTTAATTGCTTATGTACTTCGCGTTCATATTATTAAATCAGTAGAAGGCATGTCTTGGTCTGTAAAAGAGTGCCTATGTAAAGCAGAGTTTGAGAAGGTGATGTAAGAATGGCCATGTCCTTCCTTGGACACATTACAAGCAGTTGTTTTGGGGTTTCATGCTTATTAATAATATGCCTCATGGTAAACTCCATACAGCGTCAATTGCTTTTTAAAATGCGAAAGTACTCTTTACATTTGGAGTTTTTCTTGAGGTGCTAATTTTAAAAAATGTCTTTATGGTTTCTAGAGACTGTTCTACGTCGTTGTGTATGGTACTTTCTGTTCCTTCCGTCCCATTGGCAAACTTAACATATCCGAAAAGCAGTTTCTCTCTGTGTGTGTGTGACACGCCTACACGGAGTAGGTCTAGTTTTTTCTAGCTATGGTGTAGGAAGTTTATGTTCTTTCCATCTTTGTCAGTGAAATTTCATTTTTTATCAACAAAAATTGTTCCTTTTGATACTGAGCAAGCTTTATTTTATCAGCTATGGGACATAAACATGGATTCTGGTCCAGTTTCAACATTCCAGGTTCATGAATATTTAAGACCAAAGGTGAATTACCCTCCCCATCAAAGTGTTATGTGAACTTGGTTATCCTTTTACAGGTCGAGCTGATAATTAATGCATTTTCTATTTTGTGCAGCTTTGTGACTTATACGAGAATGATTCCATCTTTGATAAATTCGAGTGTTGCCTTAGTGGTGATGGTATGCGAGTAGCAACTGGATCTTACAGGTCTCTGGAATTTTTCAGCTTTGTTTTACATATCATTTTTCCACCTCTTCATTTTTTAAACAAATGATTACTATCATATCAGCAATCTTTTCCGCGTGTTTGGTTGTCCTCCGGGGAGCACTGAAGCAATTACCCTGGAAGCAAGCAAAAACCCTATGAGGTACCTAAATCAAAATATTTTTGGCAACACATTTGATTTTGTGTGGTAACATGCCTTGGTTTCTGATGGCGTTGATTGTGCCCCTCCAGAAGGCAAGTCCAGACTCCTTCAAGGCCTTCCAGGTCCGTGAGCAGCAGTATAACACGTGTTGTCCGGAGAGGTCTGCATTTTCACACACATATATTATATGCATGTATTTTAGTTTGTGTTATGCAAGTTATTTTTGATGCATGAACTTTTTGCCCACTGCTCTGAGTTATACGTCATATTTTATGTACACATTACAGGAGCAGATAGTGCAGGTGTTGATGCAAATGGAAACTCATCTGATTTCACAACAAAACTGCTTCATCTGGCATGGCATCCAACTGAAAATTCCATAGCCTGTGCTGCTGCAAACAGCTTGTACATGTATTACACATAAGTCATAACAGGGGAGATGTAGTTTTCTTGGTTAGCATTTTTGGGTTGCTTTTCGAGAAAGGTCTCTCTCGCAGCAACTTGAGGTTCTACCATTTCTCACTTCCAGGTGCCTTGCAAAGGTGTAGTACATGCTTTTGATGTCAAGGTCCGGATGTCGCTGAAAGGATCACCAACAGAGCGACGTAGTCTTTTTGAGTAGACGGATGGCCTGGGATTCTCGCTCCCTTATTCCCGTTTCTGCTTCACCCTTTTCTCTAAATCTCCTATTTTGTTGGGTTGAAGTTGGGAAAGAATGTTATTCTCCTACAAGCAAAACTGTTGGATGTGCAAAATTGCCACTAGTTCTAAGGTAAATGTAGTTTTATCCTAATCTTGCCGAGAAGGAGCTACTGCTAACTGGCAGGATGTTACGCCTTTTTCCTTGGATAGCATTATTTTTTGTAGGATAACATAGTGTGCTTTTTGTTATAGATTATTAACTGAAGTAAATTTTTTCCCTTCTGTAAAAGAAATTCAAGAGCAACTGCATTTGTTTACCTGTATTTTTCAACTTTGGTAAAGTGAAGTTGGAACTGCTAAACTTCGGTCACTTCAGAATCTCTGTGTTTAAACAGTTTAATTGATAGAGTTTCTAGTTTTACTTTGCTTCTGGAGCCATGTAATGGAATCAACTTGGAAAGATTTTCTGAGATGGGAAGAAACCTTTGTAATATTGTTGATCTTTAGAGTGTTGATCAGTTTCTTGCCCCATTTGACTTGGGTGTATCAAAATCTCATCAGAAAAATTGCATATTTGGAGTAAATTATGGTCCAAGTTACTGTTATGCTTTGCCGTTTTACCAAACATGACATTTCAAAACTCACTTCATATATACCAAGATAACGTTCAACACCTTGTAGCCAAACTATGGGTTGTAAAGAACATAGATCGGTAAACATGTTTCAATACCTATAGCCAAACTATTTTGATGAAGAAAATGACAGTAGCAACTTCTACGTTGTTTCTGAATACTAATTTACAAATAAAAAATTGATTCTATTAGTATAAAGGTAATCAAATTAATCGTCAATAAGTAACACATACTCCACTTAATAAATTGGGATTATGTCAATATCACTTGAAGATCTAAAATTGCTTTATTCGAGATTTACTTACGAGTATAATTCCTTGATACGTATCACCTGGAAGTAAGTTATAATTTTGAATCCCTAGTTTGACCCCTTTAGATATTTTCTTTTTTTGGTTTGTTAATTGACCCCTTTAGATCTAAATCAAGTCGATCTTAATTATCTGAAATCGGGAGTTATTAACCATAATATCAGGTAATTTCTTTTCGCGGGTTCAATTCGTTGAAACACAATAAAAAAGATTTTTTAACAGATTATTTTTTGCAAATAGAGACGAAAGAATAACATGGAAGAGGAGAAGGGTTTACTATATTTACACATTGATGTAGCAACCCTACAATATTTACGTTAATGTATAAATATAGTAAACTCTATTCCTCTTCCATTCAATTTTATTATTTTATCAATACCCTCCTCATCTACCACAAACCAAAATGGAAATTGCATGTATAAATACCTACAATCTCCACTCTTCCTTCTCAAAAACAGTTCCAATTTACCTTTGGAACAAGGAAAGTTTAAAAAGCTGTTCTGAATGATGAAAACTAACAAGCCTTCATATTTCATGTTAATTCTTCTATTTACTATACTAATAACAATTTCAAGTACAAGTTTTGTGCATGGATTTAACGTGATTGATAAATGTTGGAGAACAGATCCAAATTGGAGGAATCACAGGCAACAATTAGCTAAATGTTCTGTGGGTTATTCTGGAAAGATGACTAATAATATTGGACCCGACGTGGTACAATATATGGTTACAGATCCTAGTGACGATCCCCTAAACCCTAAACCCGGAACCCTCAGATATGCGATGACACATATCAATGGAAAGGTTTGGGTAACTTTCCAAAGAGACATGACTATTAGGCTTCAAAACCCCCTCTTAGTTAGCAGTTTCACTACCATTGATGGCCGAGGAGTTAAGGTTAACATTGCTGATGGTGCTTGTCTAATGCTCCAAAGGGTATGTACCACTAGACAATTTTACTAAGAGTTTAACATATATATTCTGACAATATAAAAGTATTTTTACACTATCAGGTCAATTATAAGATAATTAACTATAGGTTTGTCCCCAAAAAATGGGATTAGTAACCTGGAAAATAACACGGAAAATGAGATTATTAACCTGGAAAATAAGACAAGTTACCTTCTATAACAGGTTAAAATACACTAATAATAAAAAAATCTACACTATCCATGTATATTAAACCGTTTTCCTAATAGATATTAGACATAGGAGGAACTAGTCCAAGTGGATCCTACAACTTTTGGCTCGAATTTTATGTATACATACATATAAGGGTGGCAATTTGAGTCCGAACCCAATTGACTCGCCCAATCTACTCAAGGTTGTGTTGGTCATTGACCCGCCCATTTGTTGAATCCAACCCCTCTTAACCCAACATATTTCAGCCCATTTAAAATTGGGCTGATTTTTTGCCCAAATTGATGCATGAGTAACTTTGCTAAGATATCTTTAAAATAACTTTCTTTTTATTTGATATGTCACATTTGACCAATAATAAAAGAAAAAAGTCTTATTTGATAATTAACCAATTCATAAGAAAACAGTACACATTAATTAAAACTTGGTAAGAGGAGAGGGTTGGGCTATGACCCAAATTTTAGCTCAACTTGACTCAACTCATCTTAGCCACGTTACTTGTGGAAGGGTCAATGTCCCGACCATTTATTGACTCAGCCCATTTTGTCCGGCCAAAATTCAACCTAATTTGACAGCAATATATACATAGTATACCTATAATATACAAATAGATAGCACAGTAGCACACACGAATTCACTAGTTCTAAATTCANTATCAGGTCAATTATAAGATAATTAACTATAGGTTTGTCCCCAAAAAATGGGATTAGTAACCTGAAAAATAACACGGAAAATGAGATTATTAACCTGGAAAATAAGACAAGTTATCTTCTATTACAGGTTAAAATACACTAATAATAAAAAAATCTACACTATCCATGTATATTAAACCGTTTTCCTAATAGATATTAGACATAGGAGGAACTAGTCCTTCCAAGTGGATCCTACAACTTTTGGCTCGAATTTTATGTATACATACATATAAGGGTGGCAATTTGAGTCCAAACCCAATTGACTCGCCCAATCTATCCAAGGTTGTGTTGGTCATTGACCCACCCATTTGTTGAATCCAACCCATCTTAACCCAACATATTTCAACCCATTTAAAATTGGGCTGATTTTTTGCTCAAATTGATGTATGAGTAACTTTGCTAAGATATCTTTAAAATAATTTTTTTTTTATTTGATATGTCACATTTGACCAATAATGAAAGAAAAAAGTCTTATTTGATAATTAAACAATTCATAAGAAAACAGTACACATTAATTAAAATTTGGTAAGAGGAGTGGGTTGGGCTATGACCCAAATTTTAGCTCAACGTGACTCAACTCATCTTAGCCCACGTTACTTGTGGAAGGGTCAATGTGTCGACCATTTATTGACTCAGTCCATTTTGTCTGGCCAAAATTCAACCTAATTTGACAGCAATATATACATAGTATACATATAATATACAAATAGATAGCACAGTAGCGCACACGAATTCACTAGTTCTAAATTCTTGGTCCGTCTCTGACTACTATATGTATGTAATTGACTGTCATGTTTTGTTTTGTTTTTTAGTAAATAATATGATTTTTCACATGATTTTTTTAGGTGACAAATGTGATAATTCATGGTCTAAAAATCCACCATTGCAAGGCACAAACAGCATCAACAGTTTTGGGACCTGATAAGAAAATAGTAAATGTGGGTCCAGTGGATGGAGATGCAATTAGAATGTTGACTTCTTCCAATATTTGGATTGACCACAATACCCTTTTCGATTGTGAAGATGGTTTAATTGATGTCACTCGTGGTTCTACTGATATTACAATATCCAATAATTGGTTTAGGACCCAAAATAAGGTTATGTTATTAGGTCATGATGATGGATTTCTAAGAGACAAGAACATGAAGGTTACTGTTGCATTCAATTATTTTGGTCCTAATTGCAACCAGAGAATGCCAAGGTACTCTACAAATTAAATAATTGTTACATTCAAGCTGAATTTTATGATTTTTTAGTTTCTTCAAACTACAAGATAAATGACTTTATCGTTATATTGAACGTGAAGTGCTCTTCTCCATATATGACGATTAACTTAGGAGACATTTCTATTTTTCCACCGAAAAAAAGTTAGAAAATTTTCGCTGCTTATCTTTTCAATTCATCTCCGACCATCAAATAAGATGTGAATAACCCGTTTTCTCTCTTTGAAAGAAGGAGAGTTGACTAGTGTAGGAAAGAAGAATGTATGCATTTATAGTATTTCCCTATATATTTCAATTTGTTTGACACTATTTTCTTATTAGTCGTTCTAAAACGAGTGATACATTTTCATATTTGAAAATAATTTAATTTTTTTGTTTTTACTTAATATTATTATTGGAATTTCCATTGATTAAATTTTGTAGGGTTCGTCATGGATATGCACATGTGGTAAACAATCTATACAAGGGATGGGGAAACTACGCAATAGGGGGAAGCATGAACCCAAGCATTAAAAGTCAAGCCAATTATTTCATTGCACCTAAAGGAGGAAAGAAAGAGGTAAACCTTTTAACATTCAGTTTTCTTCATTCTTGTTAATATGGTCTCGAATTTTTAGGGTTTCTTATTCGGTGATTCTCTTAAACAACATCAAATAATTTTCTTTTATAAATATGAAAATGTGGTACGTCTAGTAGTGATGTCTCGGATCTTAAAAAAAAGGCAGCCCAGTACAGTAAGCTCCCGCTATACGCGGGATTCGAGGAAGGGTCGGACCACAAGGTGGTGTCTCGGATCTAATTATCCAAAATAAATAAAATGAAGTGCTCCTCTTATAATAACTTAAACTTTTAGATGAGATAGTCAGAATAAAATGAATATAAACCAGATTCATACAATTGACCCCTACTAGTTTAGAAGTTGATTGATGTGATATCCTAGGCGAATCCCACAAGCTGGGTATATAAATAAACATGCCTTAGACTCTAGTGACGCGTTTTAAAGCCGTACGGGCCTAGGCTCATAGCGGATAATATCATTGGGGTGTTACAATTGATTGATGAAAATGATGGTGCTACAGATAACATGGAGAAAGGAGGGTGGAGTTGGTGAAGTTTCATGGAATTTCCAATCTGTTGAAGATGTATTTGAGAACGGAGCATCTTTCAGCGAATCGGGTTCGGGTCGTGAGTCCGTGAAGCCAAACTATCTACCAGATCAAGCTTTTCCAGTGGAAGAAGGAAAAAATGTCAAGGCCTTGACTAGAAATGCTGGTGCTCTAAAATGTTCCACTACTTCTAACTGCTGAGTACATTGCTAATGTTCACATATTTGGCTGTCTTATTTATTGTGTTTCTGTAGTATTCTTTACTTGGAAAATGGATATATGTTCCATATAAAATCTCTTCTG
Organism: Nicotiana otophora; assembly: GCA_000715115.1. Taxonomy (NCBI): domain Eukaryota; kingdom Viridiplantae; phylum Streptophyta; class Magnoliopsida; order Solanales; family Solanaceae; genus Nicotiana; species Nicotiana otophora. The sequence continues at coordinate 3,600 of AWOL01S0091505.1, read as the reverse complement.
AGAATTGAGAAGGGAATAACGTTGTTGTATATATATATATATATGTGTGTGTGTAGGGAATTAACCTCAAAATGGAGTAGTAATTATATGCAGGTGATGAGCTATGTTGTATGAATTTTAATACCTTGGATCTGTAGTTATTTCGTGCAGATTTTTCAAAATACATAAAAAGTTAGCAAAAACTACACATACCAATATTCACACTTGTATTATGTGTGTGCCAGCATCAGAAGAAACCTTAATCGGCCGGGTTTTTTTACTTGAACTTATCCCTCATGTATTGCAAGATCCCAATAATGAAATTCTGTTATTCCTTTTGTTCCATTTTGTTTGGCATTATTTCCTTATTAGTTCGTTTAATAAAAAATCACACTTTTATATTTTCTTAATAAAAAACTTCTATAATTACACAAATATTATGGCAAGCTATGTTGTTCAAACTCTTCAAAAATATTATATCACCCGTGTCGACAGTGGCGGAGCCAGGATTTTCATTAAGAGAAACCAAAATATAAAGAAATAAACTCACCAAGAAGTCAAAGGGTGTCATTATTTAGTATATATATACATATTTTAAAAGAAATTACCAAACTACATAGTGTAGTTTTCTAACGAAGGGGTATCAGTTGACACCCCTTCGGTGCATGTGGTTTTGTCGCTGCGTATCAAATTCTCTGAAAATATACTACTTTTGGAGAATCCGATACGCACCAGACGACATTTTCGAAGAGTCTCAGCAACGTAGATAACAAGTTTAAGACCATAAGTTTTAGAAACCTTATAGTTACACAAATGTTATGGCATATATATGACTATAAATTTCAAAAGTCTACCTTTTTTCTTAAACTCCAGTCAAACTATACCAATCGCTCTTCACTTTCCATAAAAGGATCTCTCTGCAGCATCAGTTTTTATTAAGCTATGGCCTTACGAACTACAATTGCATTTTGGATTGGAGACTTCCACATGAATTTCATTTAAAAAGACGACAGGAATATCACTTCAAGTATTCTCTTCCTTAGTGAACCATTTGGCTTTCCTTATCAAAGTTCTTAAACTCAGAGCTCATTCTAATTTTTGAAGACAGCACTAGCGCACCTTCTTTGTGCATCTAACTGGATAATTGCCAAGCAAAATATTCAACGTAAAATTACGCAGGCTTATATCCGTCTTGATGTTATGAGATTGTAAACCGTAAAACGATGAAAGAATCTAACAGGTCAGGAGGCAATTTTGGTGAAAAACAAAAATCAGATGCCAATAAACAACAAATAGTCAGTACCAAAGGACAAAAGCCCTTTGGTCAAGAAAATAGCCAGTTGTAATAATAGCTATATTTGCCTAAATAAACCATTCAGTACGTCCGAAAAAGTCTTCCCGTTGAATTTCCAAGGAGGGACAAGTGTGTAATAAATTACACTCAGACGTCGAAGTAAACGTAACAGAATAATCATGTGTAACGCGACCCACTCTAATACATGAATGTCCAATATGTGAAACAAACCCAAACGGACGACTTCAATCACATGGGAACTACACGGGCCTTGTACATGCAAATATAAGCCATATGCCAATCACCTGAAACCAAAAATAAAGCACTTTTATCAATAAACTGACGGAAAGAAAAACACATTCAGGCGCACACGCAACAAATTATTCCATCTGGTTTACATCTTGATGTTACAAGAATGGATATGTTTGCCAGACCGAAAATTTGCCGAAGACGTAATACACTAGTGATTCACTTACCACCTCCTGAAAGTTTAGGGATGTCCTCTTCTCTCTGCGGAATTGGATTGTCATCATCAAATTGAACCCACTTTCCTGTGGTTTACAAAGAGATTTTCAATATATTGTATCAGACGGTAGTCCAAGAGCAACAATTACTAGAACGAAATATCTTCCCAGTTAAACTGACCGTTTTCTTGCTTGACCCAGGCAACATAATGCCCCGAGTCTGCACTTCTTCCCTTGTGAGTCAGCACGGCCACCAAATCATATATGCCAGTCAAGTGGTGCTCCTTCTCAGGCAGAACACCTGAAATGGAGTTTACATAATTGGGCATCATTCAAAAAAAAAAAAAAAAAAAAAATAGAACTAATCATTGTGACTCCTCATTCATAACAGAAGTTCAAAATTGAGCTCTTAGACTAACCTCCCCTTCTATATCAGAAACACTAAACTGTTGATAAATATTGATCATTCACAACTACTGCTCCCAATCCAGAACTAGTTAGAGTCCCTTATATAAATCCCCGACATTCATTCTGCTCCATCTGGGCCTAGTTCATTCCAATACTCAGAAATTTTCTTATAAGACAAGTTATGGTGTTATCCAACGCTAGAGGTTCTCCACATTTTCAACATACAAACAAATGTCTAAACAAATTAAAGGACTCCAAGAAAACATCAACTTAATGTAAGTGTATCAACAGAGCTAAACCTTAAGGATCTTCCACAGTTCTATAAATTAAAAGACATCCCCTTCAACAGAAACTTGTAAAACGTCTGGCTGGTGTTTAGGGACATATAGTAATTTAAAAAGGAAAAAATCCGCTCCAGTAAATAATCTTTATGGGATCCCAAAATTGTTAATAGAAGGTCAATCGCTCGTAATCAAAGATATTAACAGTGACTTTGTGAAAAGAAGTTTGTATCCCAGTGACTTTGTGAAAAGAAGTTTGTATCCCAGTGACTTTGTGAAAAGAATTTTGCATACGCAACGCAGAACATTGTTGTCAGAAGAACTGCAAAACCTCATGGAATCCTAATATTACTGCAGAATTATAACTGACAATTAACTAACAGAGTTTCCTTTAAAGCATTGAAAATGCTATGTGAGTTGGAAGGTAATTCCATGAAAATAATTTCTCTCCCAAACATTACAATTTTAACGGCAGACATTGTTACCAATTAAAATACAGCAGCAGCATATGTTTATTAAGTCATCAAGAAAAGGAAGCGTTTCTCTACCTTCTTGGGTTGTTTTAGATGCTTCTCCACTTCCACTAGATGATTCCTGCATAAACAATAGGAAAAAAAGGAGGAGAAAAGGCAGAAGTTACTTTTAGACATTCTTAATTTCCCACTTTAAACCACCTTGTACAGTCCGCCATAGGTGGGCCCAGAAGGTCCCTCTTTATCCCCCTTGAGTCACTCCTACATTACAAAGATTAATTCATACCTCAGCCTCAGTCATTTTAACGTCGCCGTCAGTTGAGCTTGAAGTTTTCCCACTGGTTTTTAAACCGGCCTTCTTACCTTCAGCATCCCTCAAAACCTAGCAGCAAATTTAGAGTCACGTAATAATAGAACAAGAAAGAGAAAGAGGGGCCAAAGGGGGTCTGGTTTTTCCTCATTTCTTAAAGACATTGATCAATGGGGAAAAGGACATTACCTGGCGAGGACCTTCCAGTTTCTTGCGGAGGTCTTCCGAACAAAAATCATATACATCCAACGACAGCGGGTAATCCACTTTCTGATGGCATAGACATAGTTTAAGATTACCATTTCTTATACCTTTAAGCAACGAGAGATCCAATACATGCACAAAATATGAATTACGATTTGAAATATTAGCAAACCTGTATTACTAAAAA
>AWOL01S0091504.1:9932-29040 GCA_000715115.1 Nicotiana otophora | reverse complement strand
TTATGCCATTCGGCTTGACTAATGCGCGGACCACATTTTGCACCCTGATGAACTAAGTCTTCCGAGAATACATTAACGAATTTGTGGTGGTATACTTGGATGACATTGTGGTATATAGCCAGACACTGGAAGTACACCGGGAGCACTTGAGGAAGGTCTTAGCTCGATTGCGGGAGCACGAATTATATGCAAAGTTATCCAAGTGATCCTTTGCTCAGAAACAAATTGACTTCCTCGGACATGTCATCGAGGAAGGGCAAATCAAGATGGACCATTAAAAGATTCAGGCCATCACAAATTGGCCACCGCCTAAGGATATACATGCCTTGAGGTAGTTCCTTGGCCTATGCAACTTCTTTCGGCGATTTCTGAAAAATTACTCCCTCATTGAAGTGCCACTGATAGAACTTCTCAAGAAGGTCACACTCTGGGATTGGGGACCCAGGCGAGTAGAAGCCTTTAACGCATCGAAAGCGGCTATGTCTAGTAGCCCCGTCTTGGCTCTTCCTGATTTAGCCAAGCCATTCAAGGTACAAACGGATGCCTCCGACTATGCCCTTTGGTGGAATCTTGCTACAAGAAGGGCATCACGTAGCGTACGAGAGCCAGAAACTGAAGGATGCAGAGCGGCGCTATGCCGCCCATGAGAAAGAATTATTGGCTATCATTCATTGCTTACGCCTTTCGAGGCATTATCTACTGGGAACCCCGTTCGTGGTCAAGATAGACAATACAGCTGTTAGTCATTTCATGGCCCAGCCAAAGCTGAATGGTCGACAGGCTAGGTGGCAAGAACTCCTAGCGAAATTTCACTTCAACCTGGAGTACCGAAGTGGGAAGACTAATCATATTGCTGATGCGCTCAGTCGGAGAGCTGATTTGGCATCAGTGTGCCTACTCTCCACCCTAAGGGGGAGCGAAGTAACCACCACCATAAAAGACTATATACAGGATCTACTCATCAAGGATCATGTTGCTCAGTATTTGGTTGATTTGGTAGGACAGGGAAAGACTCGCCAGTTCAAATAGAAGACGATTTCCTGAAAGTTAAAGGGAACCGACTTTATGTTCCTAAAGGAGGAGATCTACGAAGGACTCTTCTGGCAGAATGCCACGATACTTTGTGGGCTGGTCATCCCGGTGAAGAACGCAACATGGCATTACTTCTCCGTGCATATTATTGGCCTAAAACTACAGATGACGTCGCTTAGTATGTGAAGACTTGTCTAGTATTCCAGAAGGATAAGTCGGACCGCTTGACGCAAGCAGGACTCTTGGAACGACTAGCTGTCCCAAAAAGACAATGGGAAAGTGTTTCCCTAGATTTCATCACCGGATTGCCCAAGGTCGGAGATCTCACAACTATCCTGGTTGTGGTGGATCGATTTTCCAAGTATGATACCTTTATAGCAGCCCCACAATATATATCAGCAAAAGAAATATCTCACCTCTTCTTCTCTCATGTCGTCAAATATTGGGGATTACCTAAAGATATCATTCGTGATCGCGACTCACGCTTCACTAGCAACTTTTGGACCCAACTCTTTAAGTGTCTCGGGTCAAAATTGAGTCATAGCTCAAGTTTTCATCCGCAATCTGATGGCCATACGGAGCGAGTTAATGGCATGCTGCAGGAATATCTCCTCCACTTCGTAACCAGATCGCAGAAGAATTGGGTGAAGTTTTTAGATGCTGCTCAGTTGTGTTTCAATTCACAAAAGAGCTCTAGTACCAACAAAAGCACTTTTGAAATTATTACCGGATAGCAACCGCTACTCCCACACACTATGAATGCACCAAACATATCAAATTCTCCTCAAGCTGCTAGCTTCTCAAAAGAATGGAAGCGAAATTTGGAGATAGTGCGGAGCTATCTTGTCAAAGCCCAAAAGCATATGAAGAGGCATGCTAATCAAAATCATCGCTTTGTTGAATACCAAGTAGGAGACAAAGTGATGGTCAAAATCCCAAAGCGGTACTTGTTTGCAGGGGTCCATGACCATCGCCTATTGCAACAATATATTGGACCCTTTTCCATTGAAATGCGCATTGGGAAAGTTGCATACTGGGTGGATACCCCAGCTTGGTAGAAAATCCATCCTATTTTCCATGTCAGTCTCCTAAAACCTTTTCGGGAAGATATCGAGGATTCTTCACGGAGCCAACTCATAGAACCCAGTATTCGAGGCCCCAATTCAATCAGGAAAAAGCGTGCTGAAGCTATTCTTGATGATCGAGTTATTCACGCCTCAAGGAAAGATCACCAAGATTTCTTTGTGAAATGGCAGGGATATGATGCGGAGGAGAATACCTGGGAGAGGGGAACAAAGCTCAAAGCCTACAAGAGCCTACTTGATGCTTATCTTTCAAGTAAGGCATCGAGGACGTCGCTAACTTAGGTGGCGGAGCATGTGATGGGCGGCTTTCCAGCCATGCCCCATGACCCATTGGACGCGCCCTGTGGCGTCCTGGCAAGCTTCCCAATGCCTAGTGCCACGGTCGGCCCCGTGGTCTCGGTAGCTCCAAGTGACAAGCGCGCATGTGCCTCTGTCACCCCACCGCTAGCCATCGCCAGCGCCCAGCCACAGGCAGACACCAACAGCACCGCACGCGCAAAGCCTGATACTAAAGACAAAGTTGCTGCCAACGGACTTGTGTCTACCTTATAAAAGACTAAATCCTTTTCATTCTAAATATAGAGTAGTTTTACTGCATTTTCTTTAAGTGTGCTTCTACAGCTTATTTAGGTCAAGTTATGTAACTTTGGTTTATTCTTTTTAAGCATTATTAAGGGGGATCAAGCAATCAAACTTTCTAACAAGCAAACAATTCTCCGTACTGGTGTCCCCCCCCTCCCCCGACACCGTGTTGCTTTTCTGTAATAGCTTTCATTAATGCAATAAAGCTTTCTTTCATTCTCAATTCTCTTTTTTCTCTCTCAGTTGCTCATGACATTGGTTTTCCCGTACGGCACTGACAATCTAGTCTAGCGTACAGAGGGAACCTCAGTTGGCGGACAACAATCGCACCGACATCGATTGCTTAGCCTTACGTCACCCTTCCAAAGAATCTCAGAAAGGCGCCGCGTAACAGTATGTACGTAAAGGAAATGGGGATATGAGGGTTGAGACATAAGGATTGTTGTGTGTGTAGGTAGTGATTAGTTATATTAGATATTTGTTAATCTTTTGGGTTATAAGAAAAATCAAATTATGGTGGATGTCTACCTTTCTCCATGATCTTTCTCTCAAATGCTTAGTGACATATTCAATAACACATTTCTTCATTTTTCATTCCTATATAAAGGCATTGTAATAGATGGAAAGAATACGCAATTGAAGAAGAAATAAAATCTCTTCCTTCTCTTTATCTCCATTTCTTGTTCATGTTTTACTAAATTGCTTTTATTTCATAACACGTTATCAGCACGAGACTCTACCGTCTCAAGAAACTCTTTAAGAAGACTAAGCAAATATGGATATCTCTCAAAGCAAACTTGGATCAAAGTTCAATTGTAAAAATATTTGCTTAATTGATTCATGTACGACACATGCAATATTCAATGAGAATAAATATTTCTCTCATTTAAGTATGTGTAAGGCAGATGTTACTTCAATTTATGGTAGTATCTAATTGAAGGCTCTGGAAAAGCTACTATAACTCTGCCTAATGGAACAATACTTATCATAGAGAATGCAATGTTCTCCTCCAAGTCCAAGAGAAACTTGTTGAGTTTTAAAGATATCCGTCGAAATGGATTTCATATTGAGACAATAGATGAGAATAATCTTGAATATCTCATCATTACCAAGAATGTCTCTAGCTAAAAAAGGGTTATGGAGAAGTTCCCATCTTTATCTTGTGGCATGTATTAGACAACAATTAGTGCAATTGAGGCACATTCTATCGTAAACAAAAAGGTTGCTGATTCCAATATTTTTATACTTTGGCATGATCCATTGGGACATCCTCGATCAATTATGATGAGACAAACTATAGAAAACTCAAATGGGCATACATTAAAGAATTTAGAGATTCTTTTAAATAATGAATTTTCTTGCACTTCTTGTTATCAAGGCAAGTGAATTATTAGACCATCACCAACAAAGGTTGGGATTGAGTCCCATGCGTTCTTGGAACGTATACAAGGAGATATTTGTGGACCTATTCACCCACCTAGTGGGTCGTTTAGATATTTTATGGTCTTAATAGATGCATCTTCTAGATGGTCTCATGTGTAACTATTGTCATCTCGCAACCTGGCGTTTGCAGAATTAATGGCACAAATAATTCGATTACGGGCACAGTTTTCCGATAATCTAATTAAGTCTATTCGACTTGAAAATATTGCTGAGTTTTCATTCCAAGAATTTAATGATTATTGCTTATCAATTGGGATTAAAGTGAAACATCCTGGCTCATGTTCACACACAAAATGGCCTTGCAGAGTCTTCGATTAAACGTCTGCAATTGATAGCAAGACCGTTACTAATGAAAACGAGATTACCTACTTCTGTTTGGGGTCATGCCATTTAGTATGCAGCAATGCTACTTTGTCTTAGATCGACAAATTATCATAAATATTCCCCGTTGTAATTAGTTATAGGTCATAAACCTAATATATCCCATTTAAGAATTTTTGAGTGCGCAATATATGTTCCTATAGCACAGCCATATTGCACCAAGATGGGTCCCCAAAGAAGGCTAGGAATATATGTTGGGTTTGAATCTCCCTCCATTATTCTTCATTGCTCAATTTGCAGATTGTCGATTCGATGAGGCATTTTTCCCTAAATTAGGGGGAGACATTGGTGAAATCAAATGGGAAATTTCGTGGAAAAATCCATTATTCTCTCATGTTGATCCATGTGCCTCTATTTGTGAAAAAGAGGTGCAAAGGATTATTCATTTGTAGAAAATAGCAAATAAAATGCCAGACGCATTTACGGATCTGAGAAGGATAACGAAATCACATATCCCTGTAGAGAATGTTCCAATCCATATTGATATCCCTTTTGGACAATCTTCTAGTGTTATAGCTAATGAGTCAAAAGCACGTCTAAAGCATGGCAGACCATTGGGTTGTAAGGATCGAAATCCTAGAAAAAGCAAAATGAATGATCAAGATGACACTACGAACGAGTCTCATAAAGAAACCCATGATTTAACCAATCCCGAGATTCATGAGGAAATCAATGAGACCAAAACTCAAGAAAATAAGGAACTATCAATAAACCCAATCGATATTGAGATAGATTTGAATCAATTGAATATGGTGGTGGATTATGTCTTTGAATACAATGTTGCATCAAGCATTGTGCAAGATAATGAGGATCTTGAACCTCAATCCGTTGGAGAAAGTCGACAAACACGTGATTGGCCAAAATGGCAAGAAGCAATCCAATCTGAGTTGGATTGAAAACTCATATGGGCATCCATTATGATGTGACGAATCATAGAAAACTCAAATAGGCATCCATTAAATAATTTAGAGATTCTTTTAAATAATGCATTTTCTTGCACTTCTTGTTATCAAGACAAGTTAATTATTAGACCATCACCAACAAAGGTTAGGATTGAGTACCCTGCGTTCTTGGAACGTATACAAGGAGATATTTGTGGACCTATTCACCGACGTAGTAGGTCGTTTAGATATTTTATGGTCTTAATAGATGCATCTTCTAGATGGTCTTATGTGTGCCTATTGTCATCTCGCAACCTGGCGTTTGAAAAATTAATGGCACAAATAATTCGATTACGGGCACAGTTTCCCGATAATCCAATTAAGTCTATTTAACTTGAAATTATTATTGTGTTTTCATTCCAAGAATTTAATGATTATTGCTTATCAATTGGGATAAAAGTGGAACATCCTGTAACTCATGTTCACACTCAAAATGGCCTTGCAGAGTCTTCGATTAAACGTCTGCAATTGATAGCAAGACCGTTACTAATGAAAACGAGATTACTCACTTCTGTTTGGGGTCATGCCATTTAGCATGCAGCAATGCTACTTCGTCTTAGATCGACAAATTATCATAAATATTCTCTGTTGCAATTAGTTATAGGTCATGAACCTAATTTATCCCATTTAAGAATTTTTGAGTGCGCAGTATATGTTCCTATAGCACAGCCATATTGCACCCAGATGGGTCCCCAAAGAAGGCTAGGAATATATGTTGGGTTTAAATCTCCCTCCATTATTCGCTACCTCGAAACATTAAAGAGAGATTTGTTCACTGCTCAATTTGCAGATTGTCGATTCTATGAGGCATTTTTCCCCAAATTAGGGGGAGAAATTGGTGAAATCAAATGGGAAATTTCGTGGAAAAATCCATTATTCTCTCATGTTGATCCATGTACCTCTATTTGTGAAAAAGAGGTGCAAAAGATTATTCATTTGTAGAAAATAGCAAATAAAATGCCAAATGCATTTACGGATCTGAGAAGGATAACGAAATCACATATCCCTGTAGAGAATGTTCCAATCCATATTGATATCCCTTTTGGACAATCTTCTAGTGTTATAGCTAATGAGTCAAAAGCACGTCTAAAGCATGGCAGACCATTGGGTTCTAAGGATCGAGATCCTAGAAAAAAAAATGAATGATCAAGATGACACTACGAATAAGTCTCATAAAGAAACCCATGATTTAACCGATCCCGAGATTCCTGAGGAAATCAATGAGACTAAAACTCAAGAAAATAAGGAACTATCAATAAACCCAATCGATATTGAGATAAATTTGAATCCATTGAATATGGTGGTGGATTATGTCTTTGAATACAATGTTGCATCAAGCATTGTGCAAGATAATGAGGATCTTGAACCTCAATCCGTTGGAGAAAGTTGACAAACACGTGATTGGCCAAAATGACAAGAAGCAATCCAATCTGAGTTGGATTGAAAACTCATATGGGCATCCATTATGATGAGACGAATCATAGAAAACTCAAATAGGCATCCATTAAATAATTTAGAGATTCTTTTAAATAATGAATTTTCTTGCACTTCTTGTTATCAAGACAAGTTAATTATTAGACCATCACCAACAAAGGTTGGGATTGAGTACCCTGCGTTCTTGGAACGTATACAAGGAGATATTTGTTGACCTATTCACCCACGTAGTAGGCCGTTTAGATGTTTTATGGTCTTAATAGATGCATCTTCTAGATGGTCTTATGTGTGCCTATTGTCATCTCGTAACCTGGAGCTTGAAAAATTAATGGCACAAATAATTCGATTACGGGCACAGTTTCCCGATAATCCAATTAAGTCTATTCGACTTGAAAATATTATTGTGTTTTCATTCCAAGCATTTAATGATTATTGCTTATCAATTGGGATAAAAGTGGAACATCCTGTAACTCATATTCACACTCAAAATGGCCTTGCAGAGTCTTTAATTAAACGTCTGTAATTGATAGCAAGACCGTTACTCATAAAAACAAGATTACCCACTTTTGTTTGGGGTCATGCATTTAGCATGCAGCAATGCTAGTTCGTCTTAGATCGACAAATTATCATAAATATTCCTGGTTGCAATCAGTTTTGGGTCATGAACCTAATATATCCCATTTAAGAATTTTTGGGTGCGCAGTATATATTCCTATAGCACAGCCATATTGCACCCAGATGGGTCCCCAAAGAAGGCTAGGAATATATGTTGGGTTTGAATCGCCCTCCATTATTCGCTACCTCGAAATATTAATGGTAGATTTGTTCACTGCTTGATTTGCAGATTGTCGATTCAATGAGGCATTTTTCCCCAAATTAGGGGGAGAAATTGATGAAATAAAATGGGAAATTTCGTGGAAAAATCCATCGTTGTCTCATCTTGATCCACGTTCCTCTATTTGTGAAACAAAGGTCCAAAAGATTATTCATTTGTAGAAAATAGCAAATCAAATGCCAGACATATTTACGGATCTGAAAAGGATAACGAAATCACATATCCCTGCAGAGAATGTTCCAATCCGTACTGATGTCCCATTTGAAAAATATTCTACTGTCATAGCTAATGAGTCAAAAGCACGCCTAAAGCATGGCACACCATTGGGTTCTAAAGATCGAAATCCTAAAAAAATAAAAATGAATGATCAAGATGACACTACGAATGGGTCTCATAAAGAAACCCATGATTTAACCAATCCTGAGATTCATGAGGAAATCATTGAGACCAAGACTCAAGAAAATAAGGAACTATCAATAAACCCAATCGATATTGAGATAGATTTGAATAAATTAAATATAGTGGTGGATTATGTCTTTGCATACAATATTGCATCTAGCATTGTGCAAGATAATGAAGATCTTGAACCTCAATCTGTTGGAGAAAGTCGACAAACACGTGATTGGCCAAAATGGCAAGAAGCAATCCAATTTGAGTTGGATTGAAAACTCATATGGGCATCCATTATGATGAGACGAATCATAGAAAACTCAAATAGGCATCCATTAAATAATTTAGATATTCTTTTAAATAATGAATTTTCTTGCACTTCTTGTTATCAAGACAAGTTAATTATTAGACCATCACCAACAAAGGTTGGGATTGAGTACCCTGCGTTCTTGGAACATATACAAGGAGATATTTGTGGACCTATTCACCCACCTATTAGGTCGTTTAGATATATTATGGTCTTAATAGATGCATCTTCTAGATAGTCTCATATGCGTCTATTTTCATCTCGCAACCTGGAGTTTGCAAAATTAATGGCACAAATAATTCGATTACAGGCACAGTTTCCCGATAATCCAATTAAGTCCATTCGACTTGCAAATATTGTTGAGTTTTCATTCCAGGCATTTAATGATTATTGCTTATCAATTGGTATAAAAGCGGAACATCCTGTAACTCATGTTTACACTCAAAATGGCCTTGCAGAGTCTTTCATTAAACGTCTGCAATTGATAGCAAGATTGTTACTCATAAAAACGAGATTACCCGCTTCTATTTGGGGTCATGCCATTTAGCATGCAGCAATGCTAGTTCGTCTTAGATCGACAAATTATCATAAATATTCCCCGTTGCAATTAGTTTTGGGTCATGAACCTAATATATCCCATTTAAGAATTTTTGGGTGCGCAGTATATGTTCCTATAGCACATCTATATTGCACCAAGATGGGTCCCCAAAGAAGACTTGGAATATATGTTGGGTTTGAATCACCCTCCATTATTCGCTACCTCGAAACATTAACGGGAGATTTGTTCACTGCTCGATTTGCAGATTGTCGATTCGATGAGGCATATTTCCCTAAATTAGGGGGAGATATTGGTGAAATCAAACGGGAAATTTCGTGGAAAAATCCATCGTTGTCTCATCTTGATCCACGTGCCTTTATTTATGAAAACGAGGTGCAAAAGATTATTCATTTGTAGAAAATAGCAAATCAAATGCCAGACGCATTTACGGATCTGAAAAGGATAACGAAATCACATATCCCTGCAGAGAATGTTCTAATTCGTATTGATATCCCTTTTGGACAATCTTCTAGTGTCATAGCTAATGATTCAAAAGCACGCCTAAAGCGTGGCAGGCCATTGGGTTCTAAGGATCGAAATCCTAGAAAAAGAAAAATGAATGATCAAGATGACACTACGAATGAGTCTCATAAAGAAACCTATGATTTAACTAATCCCTAGATTCATGAGGAAATCAATGAGACTAAGACTCAAGAAAATAAGGAACTATCAATAAACCTAATCAATATTGAGATAGATTTGAATCAATTGAATATAGTGGTGGATAATCTCTTTGCATACAATGTTGCATCTAGCATTGTGCAAGATAATTAGGATTTTGAACCTCAATCCATTGGAGAATGTCGACAAAGACATGATTGGCCAAAATGGCAAGAAGCAATCCAATCTGAGTTGGATTCACTTGCGAAACGTGATGTTTTTGGGTATGTAGTCCAAACACCTAATGGTGTTAAACATGTTGTCTATAAATGGGTCTTTGTACGTAAAAGGAATGATAAAAATGAGGTACAAAGATATAAGGCACGCCTTATTGAACAAGGATTTCACAAAGGCCTAATGTCGATTAAGAAGAGACGTATTCTCCTGTTATGGATGCTATAACGTTTCGTTATCTCATTAGTTTTGTTGTCCATGAAAAGCCTGACATGCATTTAATGGATGTGATTACAGCCTACCTTTACGGCTTATTTGATAATGAGATATACATGAAAATTTCCGAGGGATTTAAAATGCCTGACGTATATAATTCAATGTCCCGGGAAATATTTTAAATCAAAATGCAAAGATCTTTGTATGGTCTAAAGCAATCAGGAAGAATGTGGTATAACCGCCTTAATGAGTATTTATTAAAAGAATGTTATATAAATGATGCCATTTGTCCATGTATTTTTATAAAGAAAAAAACATCGAAGTTTGTTGTACTTGTTGTATATGTTGATGACATAAACCTTATTGGAACTCCTCCAAAACTCCAAAAGGCAATTGATTTTTTAAAGAAGGAATTCGAGATGAAAGATCTCGAAAAGATAAAATTATGTCTTGGTTTGAAAATTGAACATTTGGCAAAAGAGATTTTTGTTCATCAATCTGCCTACATAGAAAAGGTATTGAAACGGTTTTATATGGATAGAGTACATCCATTAAGTACTCCGATGATTGTTTGATCACTTTATGTGAATAAGGACCCGTTCCAACCTCAAGAAAAGAATGAAGAACTTCCTGGTCCTGAAGTACCATATCTTAGTACAATTGGTGCACTAGTGTATCTTGCTAATACTACAAGGCCTGACATAACTTTTTCAGTTAATGTCTTAGCAAGATATAGATCTGCTCTTACAAGGATACATTGGAATAGAATTAAACACATATTGCAGTATCTAAAATGGACTACCGATATGGGCTTATTTTATAGCAATGATTGGAGTCCCAATATTCTTGGTTGTGCTGATGCTGGGTATATGCTGGGTATTTATCTGACCCACACAAAGCTCGATCTCAAACAGGCTATGTGTTTATATGTGGAGGCACTGCAATATCTTTGCGATCGACTAAGCAATCAATCGTGGCTACTTCATCTAATCATGCTGAGATAATTGCTATTGATGAAGCAAGTCGAGAATGTGTATGGTTGAGGTCTATAATACACCTTATTCGAGACAAATGTGGTTTGAAGTGTGACAAACCACCTATAATTTTATATGAAGACAATGCAGTATGCATAGCCCAATTGAAGGGAGGATTCATAAAAGGAGATAGGACAAAGCACATTTCACCAAAGCTATTTTTCACACATGATCTTCAAAAGAATGGTGATATCAATGTGCAACAAATCCGTTCAAGTGATAATATGGCTGATTTGTTCACCAAATCTCTACCGACCTCCACATTCAAGAAACTAGTGTACAAGATTGGGATGTGAAGGCTTAAGGATGTGAATTGATGCTCTCATCAGGGGGAGTTAATACGCGGTGTACTCTTTTTCCCTTACAAGTTTTTGTCCCACTGGGTTTTCCTTGCAAGGTTTTTAATGAGCCAACCTAAAGGCATATTTCTAAACATGTGTACTCTTTTTCCTTCATTAGGATTTGTTTTCCAATAAGGTTTTAACGAGGCACATTATCTATAGACATCCAAGGGGGAGTGTTATAAGAAAAATCAAATTATGGTGGATGTCTACCTTCCTCCATGATCTTCCTCTCAAATGCTTAATCACATATTCAATGACACATTTCTTCATTTTTCATGCCTATATAAAGGCATTGTAATAGATGGAAAGAATACACAATTGAAGAAGAAATAAAATCTCTTCCTTCTCTGTATCTCCATTTCTTGTTCATGTTTTACTAAATTGCTTTTATTTCATAACATTTTGGTTTATTTTAGTTTTTAATTTTTTTTTCTTCTTCTTTTTTTTTTGTTTTTCTTTAAAAGATAAAATATAAAGATTAAAAAAAATCAACTATCTAATTTTTAGGCTAAGAAAGATATAGGCAAACTAAATATTTACACTATAATTTAAATGACACCAAAAATATACTAAAGCTAAATTATTTATTATAATTCTAATTAAGAGAAACCATATATTTTTGTAAATGTTTGTTTTAAATAGAAATAAAACTTGTACTCTAAGAATGTGAATAGTTTTTGTAGTTTTTAATTTTTATAAATAAAACCTATTAAGAGTAAGATAAAAGTTTAAAATATTAAGATTAGACAAAAAAGAAATATTTACACTAAAATAGTATAGAATTCAGGTGCGGTCAAAAATTAGTTGATCACAAACTCTTCCAACTTAAAGCTTCCAAATTGAGAATTATTCCTCCGAATCAACTCCAAACATCCCAAAAATCAAAACCAACCATACATGCAAGTCATAATGCATAAAGTGAAGCTACTCAAGGTCTCAAACTGCCGAACGACATGCTAGAGCTCAAAACGACCAGTCGGGTCATTACACAAAACGTGAGAAGCAGATGATTAATCATCTATTTCCGAAAGAAATCGAAGAATTTCTTGGGAATCCTACAAGATCCGATCGTTGTTTTTTCTCTGATAGATGGTCAGAACTTCATTTGGGTTCGAATCCTACTGAGAGGTCCACCAAAGACAGAAATTATTGAAGAAACAAACAAGATCTTTCTTTTGTCCCTTCCAGATGGTTGGAACATAAAGAAATGGTTAATATATTCAAGATAATTATGTATTTACAAAATACCATCTCAATTCCTATTTCATAAGATCTTAAACGTGATATGGTTTTGAAGTATGAACTGGATATGGACAGTTCTAACAAGATTTCATTCTTGAACAAACATCTATTTTTAAAGTTATTTTATTTGTTCCATGACCGCAACAGGGGAGGATACACGATACACTACGATTTTGAATCAAAAGAGAGATTTCAAGAAATGACAGATCTATTTACTCTATCAATAACTGAGCCTGATCTGGTGTATCATAAGGGATTTGCCTTTTCTATTGATTCCTACGGATTGGATCAAAAACAATTCTTGAATGAGGCCACGGATTAATTGAAAAAGAAACTTTTATTGGTTCTAACTCTTATTTTTTATGAAGAGAATGAATCTTTTTCTTGAAGGATTACAAAAAAATGGGTCTGGATCCCCTGCGAGAATGCTTTGGAAGATCCAAAACCAAAAATAGTGGTATTTGCTAGCAATAACATAATAGAGGCAGTCACTCAATATAGATTGATCCAAAATCTGACTCAAATTGAATATAGTACCTCTGGGTACATAAGAAATGTATTGAATCGATTCTTTTTAATGAATAGATCTGATCACAACTTCGAATATGGAATTCAAAGGGATCAAATAGGAAAGGATACTCTGAATCATAGAACTATAATAAAATATACAATCAGCCAATATTTATCGAATTTTAAAAAGAGTTAGAAGAAATGTTTCGAGAGATCGATGAATCAATATCCTGATGCATATAGATACAAATGGTCCAATGGAAACAAGAATTTCCACAGACATTTAGAACAGTCCATTTTAGAGTAGAAGAGCCATTTTCAAGTAGTGTTTGATAGATTACATATTAATCAATATTCGATTGATTGGTCTGAGGTTATCCACAAAAAACGATTTGTCTAAGCCACTTCATTTCGTTTTGTCCAAGTCATTATTTTTGTCCAAGTTGCTTTTCTTTTTATCTAGCTCACTTCCTTTTTTCTGTGTGAGTTTCAGAAATATCCCTATTCGTCGGTCCGAGATCTTCATCTATGAATTGAAAGGTCGGAATGATCAACTCTGCAATCAGTTGTTAGAATCAATAGGTCTTTAGAAAAAATTATATCTTCCACAATTGAATCTGATAAGTGAGATCTCGAGTAAGTAAATCTTCTTCTGTTCAAAGAAATAATATATCGAAATAATGAGTCATCATTGATATCAACACATCTGAGATCGCCAAATGCTCGGAGTTCCCCTATTCAATCCTTTTCCTTCTTTTTGCTGCTGGATATCTCATTCATACACATCTTCTCTTTATTTTTGGGGCCTCTAGTGAGTTACAGATAGAGTTGGAAAAGGTCAAATCTTTGACGATTCCATAATCTATGATTGAGTTGAGAAAACATCTGGATAGGCATCCCATATCTAAACTGAATTCTTTCTGGTTAAAGAAACTCTTTCTAGTTGCTCTGGGATTATTAGGAGATTCTCTTGAAGAAATACGAGGTTCTGCTTCTGGGTCAAATCAATATGTTCCTAGAAGAAATATTGGAATATCAACTCATCGAGATCATCGAGATCATACTAAATCCCATCAATTGAATCACATTTTCGGGAAATATGAGACATCTAAGTCATACAAGAAAACAAATCTATTCATTGATAAGAAAATAAAAAATGTGAATAGGGATTGGATTGGCGATGAAATAAAATCCTAAGTCGCGAACAGTGATTCGATTGATGATAAAGAAAGAAAATTCTTGGTTCAGTTCAACACCTTAACAATAGAAAATAGGATTGATCAAATTCTATCGAGTCTGACTCATAGTTATCGTTTATCAAAGAATGACCCTGGTTATTAAATGATTGAACAACCGGGAGCAATACACTTACGATACTTTATTGACATTCATAAAAAGCATCTAATGAATTATGAGTTCAATCTATCCTGTTTAGTAGAAAGACAGGTATTCCTTGCTTATTATCAGAAAATCACTTATTCACAAACTTTGTGTGGGGAAAATAGCTTTCATTTCCCATCTCATGAAAAACCCTTTTCACTCCGCTTAGCGTTATCCCCCTCTAGGGGTATTTTAGTGATAGGTTCTATAGGAACTGGATGATCCTATTTGGTCAAATACCTAGCTACAAACTCCTATGTTCCTTTCAATACGGTATCTCTATGCAAGTTCCTGGATAATAAGCCTAAAGCCTTTCTTCTTGATGAGATCGATATTGATGATAGAGACGATATTGATGATAGTGATAATCTTGATTCTAGTGATGATCTTGATGCTAGTGACGATATTGATCATGACCTTGATACGGAGATGGAACTGCTAACCAGGATGAATGGGATAACTATGGATATGATGCCGGAAATAGACCAATTTTATATCACCCTTTAATCCGAATTAGCAAAAGCAATGTCTCCTTGCATAATATGGATTCCAAACATTCATGATCTGGATGTGAATGAGTCGAATGACTTATCAATCGGTTTATTAGTGAATTATCTCTCTAGGGATTGTGAAAGATGTTCTACTAGAAATATTCTTATTATTGCTTTGACTCATATTCCCCAAAAAGTGGATCCCGCTCTAATAGCTTCAAATAAATTAAATACGTGCATTAAGATACGAAGGTTTCTTCATTATAGCACTTACCAATGAGGTCCTATCAATTAGTATGCTGGATCAGTTTCTCAAGATCTTTGGTTTTTATCCGGACCCGATGAAAAAAATAGGATCACTTCTTATGGACTAGTTGAGAATGATTTTGATCTAGTTCATGTCCTATTAGAAGTAGAAGGCACTCTGGTGGGTTCTTCACGCACAGAAAAAGATTGCAGTCAGTTTGATAATGATCGAGTGAAATTGCTTCTTCGGCCCGAACTAAGGAATCCCTTAGATATGATGCAAAATGTCTCTTGCTCTATCCTTGATTAGAGATTTCTCTATGAAAAATATAAATCAGAGTTTGAAGAAGGGGAGGGAGAAGGAGACCTTGACCCGAAGGAGGATTTATTCGATGACATAGTTTGGGCTCCTAGAATATGGTGCCCTTCGGGTTATCCTGTACTTGGAATAAGAATTATATAAGGAATAAATATGGTGATAATTTGATTCTTCGTTACCGTGCTAAATAGGAAAGAAAATCGAATTAAATTCTTCATTTTTACAAAAACATTATGTCATGACCCAAAATCTAACCATAGGGGTCGTGATGGCCCTAGTCTCTAAGACCAAGTAAGACTATCACACATTGATGTCAATCAAAATATAATAACTTTAAATTTATTATGTTAGAAATCATGTTTAGGCTATGAGTTGGTACTACTGGGACCCACAGTGGTCGTTCTTTTGTTGTTGAGATTATTTGCTTAATTTGTAGTTACGTACTCAGTCGCATTCATCATTGCATATAGTATCTCAGTCTCTGTATCATTTATTATCACATCATGTATTATTGATTTGGGCTACTTAGCATGAGTTTGGAGAGCCCGAGAGACTGGAGAGATTGATGACTGAGTTGGGGCCTGAGAGTCGTGCTGTGAGTGAGATTTGTGGATCGGGTTGCACGCCGCAATAGGCCTTAGGGTTATATATGGATCAGGTTTCACGCCGCAACAAGCCTTAAGGCTATATGTGGATCGGGTTGCACGCCGCAACAAGCCTTATGGCTATATATGGATCGGGTTGTGCACCGCAATAGGCCTTATGGCTATATGTGGATTGGGCTGCACGCCGCAGCAGGCACCATACAGTGCTGAGTGACTGATTGTGACGAGTGAGAATTGAGACAGTCAGATTGAGTGCTCCGAGAGTGTGAGTACGTGAGATTTTCATTGTGTTGCATCGCATACGGTATTCATATTGGCATATAGATATAGAGATGTCATATTCCTCATATCAGTCACACTTGGCATATTTTATTTGTGTTGAACTTAACTGTTAAACTTGGAAGCATGTCTACATTTTCTGTACTGTTAAACTCTATACTCGTACTATATTGGTTGGGCTAGTCACTGCTTTCAGCCCAAAGGTTAGACTTGTTACTTATTTAGTTGGTTGTACTCACGCTACACCCTGCACATCGTGTGCAGATCCAGGTGTTTCCAGGCACGGTGGTTGCTGATCTTGGAGTTTTACCCGTTTGGAGATCATCGAGGTAGCTGCTTTGGCGTCCGCAGACCTTGACTCTCTTCCTCTATCTCATAGTTTTACTTATGTTGTTCTACCTTTTTAGACGGTGTTTCAGACTATTTTATTTTATAGATGCTCATATACTCAGTGACACCCAGATTTTGGGAAAATTGTATTCGAGTGGCAGTTATTTATATCAGCTATTTATGAGAGTCATTATTGATAAACTTGCTTCATCTTATTTTTAATACAAAATGCCATCATGACATGTTGAGTTTTGGGTCGTGACAAGTTGGTATCGGAGCCTAGGTTATATAGGTCTCACGAATCATGAGAAGGTTTAGCAACGTCTTGCAGATCGATGGGACCAGCTCAGGCACCAGCTGTGCCTATTGTGATTCCAGGCCTTCAGTAGGCTCTGGCCCAGATATTGACAGTTTGCACTAGCCTTGCTCAGGCAGTTTTAGTTCCGGCCGCAGCAACCACTTCTCAA
This sequence comes from Nicotiana otophora, assembly GCA_000715115.1. Lineage (NCBI taxonomy): Eukaryota > Viridiplantae > Streptophyta > Magnoliopsida > Solanales > Solanaceae > Nicotiana > Nicotiana otophora. The sequence continues at coordinate 11,715 of AWOL01S0091504.1, read as the reverse complement.
GCCGGGGGAGGTGCTCAGACTCCCGCCGCCCGTACTCCAGAGAAGGTGGTAAAGGGACTTCAAGTACTGGGAATACTACCAGCCCAGTCGATTGTAGTTGCTCAGGCCCATGTGGGTCCCATTATGCGTGATGAGGAGCAGAAGAAGTATTACTACTTTCAGCATGCAAATATCTGGCAACGTATTACTATTTTTTGCATAAAGCATGCTTTCAACATCATACTCCACTCGTGCTTATTATCAACATAGCAGCACTTGATAGTGTCCGCACTTTCCTAAAAACACCCTTTTAAACCGGAAAGGCTTATTAGCGGCAGACTAGTCGATCAACGATGCACTCGATGGTCCCGTATCTTTCCATCTCAAGTAGTCCACTTGAGAGTACTAGTCTAGACCTTTCTAGAAACCACACTCCGATTTGAAATGAACATGCATCATGCTAAACCTAGCATGGATTGAGACGTCATTCACACATCAACCCGCTTAGAAAAACTTTGTCCAAAGTCCAACGCGATTTCCATAATCCCAAAGGACACCATCATATTATGTGCATTTCTTGGAGAAAAACGTGCCAATATATTGACCATTATTGCGCAATAGTCGAATTCGGAAAGGGAGAGGACTAACATATATTTGTTTGCAGAAAATGAAGCGTGAAATTCCCAGGTTTGCTATGGTCCAGAATATCCTGCCTCTGCTAATTAACTGGTGCAATGACCTTGCACCATCCGACAGAAATCACGTGAGGAGGGTACTGGGTAACTTGCCATTTTTGCTGAATATTAGTCACGACCCAAAACTAACCCCTGTCGTGATGGCGCCTATCGTGGAACTAGGCAAGCCAACTCATTTCCAAAACAAACCGATATTTTCATTTTAAAGATAATTTCAAGGTTATTTAACATAAAAACCTTCGTAAAGGAGTTCCAATCAAAATAAAAGTGCGGAAGGAAAAGCCCGACATCGGGGTGTCACTAGTCATGAGCATCTACTATAATCTGTCTAACAATATCAAGGCTAACTCAGCCTGGAAAATAGCTAAATACAACTAGAGGAAGATAAGAGGGAGAAGAGTAGGGGCTGCGATCGCCAATCATCTACATTGCTATCTCCAAGATAATCTGCAACCAGAACAATCAATAACCACTACCGTGTCCAGCTACACCTGAATCTGAACACAAGGTGCAGAGAGTAACATGAGTATGCCAACTCAGTAAGTAACAACAATAAATAAAGACTGGGCAGCAGCGACGAGCAATAAAGCATATAACGTTCATATCATGAAATCTCAGTAAAGTACAACATGCTTTAAAAATTAGTGTTTGAATCAAATCATCTCGTTTAAACCTGGTTCCAGTAAAAATCATTTAAAGATATTTTTCCAATAGTTTTTCAAAAAAAGGCTCAAGGCAAAGGTGAGCAAAAATGGTGAAATCATAAACAGCCCCTAGGGTAAAACATTACTCATATACAGCCCCTCGGGCAAACCTCATTCTCACTCGTGCAACTCGGGCATACCTCAAAATTACTCTTGCCACTCGGGCATACCTCAAAATCCCTCATGCTTCCTAGTCGCTCAGCACTCGGCACTCGCACTCAGTAGGTACCTGCGCTCACTAGGGGTGTGTACAGACTCCAAAGGGGATCCGTCAGCCCAAGCGCTATAATCTGCACGGACAACTCACGTGCCATAATAATAAAGTATGTTGTAGGTGGGCAGCCCCGATCCACACTCATCCTCACAAATTAGGCCCTCGGCCTCACTTAGTCATAAACCTCTCAA
>AWOL01S0091501.1:0-17768 GCA_000715115.1 Nicotiana otophora | reverse complement strand
TTTGAATATCTCTTTACAATATTTTTGTCTTTAAATTTGAATTAAAAAATTTAGGTGACAATTCTATAATATAATTTACAAGGAATTGCTTTAGATATTTTTATTACCATTTTTTTCTCTAACTTCTATAAAAAAAATTTAAAAAATAGAAAGTATCTGTTGGGCCCACTTTGGCCCGGGACCGACCCACTTAATACGAGACCGTTAGTTCGTGAACCCGGTCCCGGGCTGGTTCCAACAAGAAGCCCGGGACCGCTTAGGACCAGCCCGCTTAGGACCGACCCACTTAGGACCGGGCCCGCAAAGACAAGTTAAGACCGGGCCCGACCCACATGCCGCCCTTAATTTCAGCTGTCATATATCACTATTTTGGAAATTTCGGAAAAATATTATTTTCTGTTTCAGTCAAATTTGATATGAAATTTCTGTGAAATTTTAAATGTTGAACTTAAGAGCATGCCTACCCTATCATGTTGGAAAGTACTGTATTTGGACTTAGCTGAGAACCTCGTTAGTACTTTCAATTCCTTATTTATTATTGTTACTTATTTAGTTGGTTGTACTCATACTACATCCTGCACTTCGTGTGTAGATCCAGGTGATCTCGGACACAGTGGGTGTTGATTCTTTCACATAGTTAATTTTTCGGAGATTCATAGGTAGCTGTTATATTTCGTAGACATTGTCTCTCCTTCCATATCCTTTGTTTATTATATTTGGTCTCAGATTATTATAGAACGAGTTTTTCCAGACTTGAAATGTATAGATGTTGATGTACTCAGTGACATCAGGTTTTGGGAGTGTATTTATATTAGTATGTGTGAGGTTTTCTATTAAATTTAGGTATTATATTTTCAAGATTAAACGAAATTATGGTATATTGAGGTTGTTGGCTTGCCTAGTATTAAGATAGGCTCCATCACGACATGTGTGATTTTGGGTCGTGACAAGTTGGTATCAGAGCTCCAGGTTACATAGGTCTCACGAGTCATGAGTAGGTTTAGTAGAGTCTTGCGGATTGGTACAGAAACGTCTGTACTTATCTTCGAAAGGAATGCTGAACCCTTAGGAAAATTTCACTTTCTTGTATTCTATCGTGTGGAATTGATTCAACTTGAAACATAACTCTTTGAATTCCTTCCACGCATTCGTGTGCGCATGTGAGCGCTCGGTATCAGTTGTGCATCATCGGCTTGTGATTCTAGGGATGAGGTTCGAGATCTGTATTCTGTGTTTTGGTGATGGGCCAATCTGGAGGACTTGAGGCCATGTTTAGACCGCAGATTAGGCTCGGTAGCTTCAATTGTAACTTGTACATTTGGACTCATACGTCCGATAATATTCCTACGAGTGGAATTTATGGCTCGATGAGCGGTGGAATGACTTTATGATGAGTATGATGTAACTGTGCGATATGTTAAGACGATTAAAATGTGACGAGAAATGTTTCCTTGAAATGTAAATGAGGGACCATTGGGTGCTTGATTTTAATTTTGATGTGACGTACAGTCTCGAGTATGAACGTTTTGAAGGATCTTTCACGTTGTTAAATTTTTGGAAAAATTAAATTCTCATGTCAAGTTAATGAGTTGGACTCAGATAGACTAAGTGATTGCATAGTAATTATGACAGCAAAAGGGTATAACAAGATACCAATTTGAGGCTAAGCGGGTGGGTTATCCCCTGCGGAGTAATCTATATAGGTGTGTTCCTTATAATGTGAGTGAAGAGTTTCTTTTCTGCCAGCGGGGCATGTGTGTTGAGATTTGAATTTGAATATTGTTGAGATAGTTGACTTGAGTGTTAAAAGAATGAAGGCGAGCCTAGTAGATGATTTGAGGTATTTTATGGTTTGTGTTACTTGAGCTTGTGAAGAATTTTCGTGGAATTGACTGCGGGATTATGACAATAGTAGAGTATGGGTATGATGAGTTATCAGATTTTTTGTTATATGGCTTTGAGCCAAGTGGGGGAGTCTGCTATCTACGATTTGATTGCACGATTATGTGTTGTATTGGTTTTCGTCCGAGGCATACTTGTTGATTAGTGATGACTTGCAAAAGTTGATATCGGGGATGACTCGAGTAAGAAAATTTCTTGAATGCGGGTTATATTACACTTTATGAAAATATGAAAAATCATAAAATGATTAAATTGTTATTTTGAAGAATGTAGTGTTGCACGAAGTATGGATTTGATTGGTGGTGTTAAGGCAGGGTTACTTCTTTGGGGGCTGTTGTGCTAATGGGGCTTGTGTCTTTCGGCCTGTTTGGGCAGTGCAATTTAGATTTGAGCATAGTGGGTGACTTTCGAAAGGGTTCTAATGGATTCAAAATGTATATGTGTCGATTGAAATTCGAAATTTGTATATTTCCAGAATCGGTTATTTACACTAGATGGTGCCGGGACTTGCGGTAATTCTGTTTGTATGGATTCTATATTTCAATATAAGAAAGGTAAAAAGGAATAATTTTAAGTCCACATAAGGTCTTTTCAGTGTGGGGGTCTCGATTGTGGTACTTTTGTGGTGCTTAAGAAGAATACAGTAGCTTATGGGCCTTAGGGCGGTATGGTTTTATGTTAGGATATCTTATAGTGAGCTGTGGGTAAGGATAGTAGTGTTCTGACAAGGATAAATGTCAACTTGTGGGTAATTCAGAAGAAACTCAGAGATAATAAGACAAATTGGTAACAAGTTGGATCAGTATGGTAATGGTATGCTCTGTTCTTTTGGTAATTATGATGTGGTGAGATTTTTACAGATGTTTCAGTGGCAATATTCTTGGGTTTGGTGACCTGCGTGGCTTGGTCGAGTTAAAGGATTTCAATTCTGATAGCTTGGTTATTTGCATATGGATTTCGAAGAGATCTTGATGGTTTCTACCGTGGGTTGAGGCGGATATTCTCTATCGGTGTGGGGAACGTGTTTTATATTGTGATTTTCTCCTGGAAAGAAGCAAGAGAAAGATTTCTAACTAACCGGATATGTAATTTGCTGGTGACCCAGAGTTGATAATGAGATTCTTGTAATTTTCACATGATGGCAAGATAGATATTATGTGTTGTGCGGAGTTAGATTTACATGTACAAGGTGAAAGTTCAGTCTTGAAGGGAAGGTCACGAAGTTTGGGCAGAATGGTCATGAATTCTTAGACAACATGAGTGGTTCCAAATGACTAGATGAATACTAGTACTACTTGGTGTTGCATGGGAAGGGTGCGTATTTCAGGAGGCACATTGTATTTTGACTTACGAATGTTTAATTAGTATTGCGGTACTCACATGGTTGATAGACTGCTGATATTCAAATTATTGCTATGTGGCACGAAAGAATTATGAAAGATTTCCTCGTGGGATAATGGTGCATGAAAGATGTGTTAGTCATTCGAGTGCTGGAGTTGGGATCAGTTATGGTGGTTCATGTATTCTATGAATCTGGAGACTGGGAGTTCTCCAAAGCATATTGTTTCAGGGTTGCGGCCTGTTTGAGGTGAGTGTTTTATTTAAATTCAGTGGAGGTACTAGTTGCGTTTAATTAATTGTGATAGCTGCGCACTATGAGTGTGCATATATGTGAGGTTTGAGCCCATGTGCGGGCATCATGGCAAGTATTCATCCTCGGAAGAATGCTTAGGCAAAGAAATGCCTAGAGCTGACTGTTAAGCGTAAAGTTATTACGTTTCTCGTATTTGTACCTTTATTGAGAACTATTTGGGCTACACTTGAGGTTACAAAGAGGCTAATTCCCTGAATAAATTGGGTAGTTACTATTTATGCGTTAACTTACCGATTTGAGTTGTGATAGCACACTTTGCACATGCCTACCCTATGGCGTGTTATTTATACCAGTCCAGGAGCATGTGAATCTTATTTTATTTATCATATACATGTGTACTTATTTGATTGCTCATTTATGATATGCTTGGACTGGAGGCCTGTGACCATGCCAGGCGGATTATGTTATTGGCATGTGAGTTGTCCGTGCGGGTCCAGATATTGATATTATTGGCACGGGAGTTATCTGTGTGGGTCCAGATATTGATACTATAGCACGTGAGTTGTCCGTGCGAGTGATGTTAATGTGAGCTCTAGAAGAGATGGTTACTGGTATTAAATTTATGTGTCTTTGTTCTACTATATATAATGATATTATAGCATTGCAGTTGTGGTGGTGCTTGTTGAACTCGCAATGCGGTTCTCTTCTTTGAGACATTTTCCATTTTTGGGTACACAGATTGCGTAGTTATAGCTTGAGTTATATTGGTGTGGCATGTCTGTGGGATAATTGTGTATAATAATATATGGTCATTGGACCTAAAATGGGTACTGTCAGGTTTGATTACGGTATATTTGGGAACATGACATTGAAAGTCGGCTAAGAAAGGGATTTTAGTTCTGGTTGGGGCGAGATAGCTCCATGACTTGTTGATCTAATAAAGGGTTATGAGATTCCGCGCATGTCTTTCATTTTCAGCAGTGTATGAAGGTTTTGGATCGAGGTTTTGTTTGATATGGGTTTTATTACTAGTGCCAGGTTGGTTTGAGTAGTTACTGTGATTGAGAATGGTGCTGCGAGCATGTAAGTTGTGTAGTATGTTACGTGATTATATCTGAGATTATGGTTATGGCTTGATACAACTTGTTCAGACTTATACAATGTGTAGATATGAGATTCATGTCTTGAAAAAAATTCTGGATGTTGGAAATTTGGGTTCTAAGTTTATGGGCTAAGGTTAAATTATTGATTTTCAGTTGTATTGTGTTGTCAGGCCTATATAGAATAGGGTGACGTGGGATCACCCCCGGGTTCGTGCGTGGTAAGATGGAATAATGATTTGGTTGCTTGGAAACAACTCTTGGCATGTTCGAGGATGAACGTATGTTTAAGTGTGGGAGAATGTAAAGACCCGACCGGTCGTTTTGAGTATTACAGCCCCGTTTCCCCATTTATTGATCAAATTATGCTTTACAATTGTTTTATGACTCACCGGTTCAGTTGGTTCGGGTCCGGAAGAATTTCGGAGTGAATTGAGAAACTTAGTCTCATAATTAAAAACTTAAGTTGGAAAAGTTGACCGGATATTGACTTATGTGTAAACGACCTCAAATTTGAATTTTGATGATTCCAATAGCTCCGTGTGGTAATTTTGGACTTAGGAACGTGTCCGGAAAATTATTTGGAGGTCCGTAGTGGAATTAGGCTTGAAACGGCGAAAGTCGAATTTTTGAAAAGTTTAACCGGGGGGTTGGCTTTTTGATATCGGGGTCGGAATATGATTCTGAAAATTTTAATAGGTTCGTTATGCCATTTATGACTTGTGTGCAAAATTTGAGGTCAATCAGACTAGATTTGATAGGTTCCGGCGGCGTTTGTGAAAACTTAAATATTCAAAGTTCATTAGGCTTGAATTGGGGTATGATTCGTGGTTTTAGCGTTGTTTGAGGTGATTTGAGGGTTCGACTAAGTTCGTATGATGTTATGGGACTTGATGGTATGTTTGGTTGAGGTCCCGGGGCCCTCGGGTGAGTTTCGGATGGGTAACAGATCATTTTTGGACTTGGCTTGGTAGCTGAATATTGATAGTGTATTGTAACGACCCGACCGATCGTTTTGAATATTACAATCTTGTTCCCTCATTTACTGCTCAAATTGTAATTTACGGTTGTTATTTGGCTTGTCGGGGTAATTGGATCGGGCCCGGTGAGGTTTTGGAATGATTTGGACCACTTAGTTCTAAGGTTTAGAACTCAAGTTGAAAAGGTTGACCAGATGTTTACTTATGTGTAACGACCCCGGAAAATTTTTGCTAAGTAAATTAAGGTTATGTAGTGCCGAGGTAGATCAATTAGTACAATGGCTCGGACTTTTTGGGTTGAATAATATACTGGGGAGTAAAAGAAAATTTTTAGCAGAAAAATATATTTATGCGGCCCACTATGCGATCACAGAACCACTCTACGGACCGCATAATGGCCGCAAAATGAGGCAGAAAAAAGGGCAGCTTTGGATGCCATTCTTCGGTCGACTATGCAACCGCAGAACAGGTCTGCAGTTCATTATACGACCGCAGAACAGGTATGCGGGTCGCATAGTGACCGCCAACCTAGGTAGGCAACTTCAGTTTTTGGGCACCAATTTTTGCGGCTGAAATGCAGACCGCATATCAATTATGCGATCGCACACGCGACCGCAGAGTGTGTTTCAGAGTTTTATTTTTCTGGTTTTACAAACCCGACCCCATTCTTATAAAATACTATTGGGGGTCATTTTGAAGGGTTTCATCTTATATTTTAGAGAGTGGTGAGAGCATCTTAGAGAGAGAAAGTAAAGACTTAGTCAATTGTTCATCAATTCTTGTTCAAGACTTGAAGATTTCACAAGGATCTTGCTAGGGTTTCAAAGAAGTAAGAATTTCTTTCCCCCAATTCTTCAATTTCGATTTTTGGGTTAAAATACAGGAGATTAAGAGTATGATTCTTGGGTGTAAGAGTATCATTATACATACATGTACTGATAAGGTTTGTGAAAAGATTGTTGAGTTTAAATGGGTAAAGATTGGGTTGAAAATGGTAGAAATCTTCAAAGACTTTAATTGAAGATTTGAGGGTCGAGTTGATGTCGGAATTGTGTGAAATTTGTATGGTTGGACTCGTGGTTGGATGAGCGTTCATATTTTGTAACTTTTGTTGGGTTCCGAGATGTGGGCCCCACTGACGATTTTTGGGTAATATTTCGGATTTTGTTAGAAAATTTGTATTTTCATATGAAATTTATTCCTATAATTTGTATTGATTGAATCAAATTAATTATGACTAGATTCGAGCCGATCGGAGTCGAAAAATCGAGGAGGCATACTACTTGACTGATTGAGCGTGGTTTGAAGTAAGTGACTTATCTAACTTTGTGTGGGAAAAATTCCCCTTAGGATTGGTATTGATATGAAAATATTAATGTGTTGAAAGTCGTGTACACGGGGTGACGAGTGTGTACACGGGCTAAATGTGAAAGATTATGTCTTTAAATTGTGTAGAGCACTGTTTCATATTAATTAAATTATTTCATTCTGTTATATTCATCCTCCTTAATATATTTTTCGTGTCTTGAATTTGCCTGACTTGTTCTTGCTAAGCGTTTTACCTGTTTAATTGAAACTCTGTTTCTTTTGTTCTGTGCATTACTTGAAGGTTGGATTTCTTAATTTAAATATTATTAAAAAAAATGAAGTATCTTACATTTTAAAAAAAAACTTGATGTTAAGTCAAGATGTTAAATTTGTGAAATATTATTTTTGCTGAATATTTTGTGATGATTTTTGTATTCATTGTGATTGAGTCGTGAGCTCCGTATTGTGGAAATAATGGATATTATTCTGCTGAATATTTTGCGAGACTTTATACTCATTGTGATTGAGCCGTGAGCTCCTTATTGTGAAAAATATTCTTGTTGTTGATTTATTTTGGCAAATGGAAATATTTGGGCATTTGAGATGCAAATTGTGATATATTGTGATATTGATGCGCATGCGGTGGTATAAGGTCTGGGTGTTGAAACGCATGTTGGTGAGATAAGGGTGGATTGATACGCATGGCTAGCAGGAGAACTACTAGAATCCATGCGGTATGATAAGGGTGGCTAAAACGCGGGATGTTATTTCGTAAATTAAATGTGAAGGCTCCCGCGGTGATATAAGAAAATGAGATATGTGAATTTATTTATGATTTGGGACTACGGGGCAGTACCTTGGGAGTGTCCTTGTTGATATTTCTTTATGGATGTATTGCCTTTGGTTATTTTTGGTGTTTTCCTTAAAGTTGTAAATTTCTGTTTTCCTTCGGCGAGGTGTTAATTGCCCTTATTCTGTGTAGTTAAATTGTGACATACCGCTTACTTGATTTATACCCATTGTCATTATTGTTATTATATTATTAAACTTTTCTCCCTGTCTTTTATTATTCCAGTAGAGTATTCTACTGAGGTTAGTCTTGGCACTTACTGGGTATCGCTGTGGTGTACTCATACTACGTTTCTGCATATCTTTTTTGTGCAGATCCAAGTACATCTTATCAAACCAGGCATCGTGAATTATCCGTACGAGGAGACTTCGAGGTATATCTGCCAGCGTCCGTAGACTCCGGGGTCCCCTTCTATCTTATTATGTTGTCTTCCTTATTTCCTTTAGACTCTGATGTATAGAGACACTGAGGATAAATTCTTAGAAGCTTGTGACTCATTCCTACCGGGTTTAGGGAGTTGTAATTGTTAAATTTTCAGTTCTTATTTATTCGACTGTTAAGAATTTAATTTTAATTTATATTTAGTTATTCTGCATTGATAGGCTTACCTAGTCTTAGAGACTAGGTGTCGTCACGACATCCTACGGAGGGAATTTGGGGTCGTGACAAGTATTTTTCTGGTTTCCTTCTTCGCGTTCACGAGTGGGTCCTCGCGTTCGCGAAGGGGAATTTGAGGCAGGCAAGATTTGCTCTTCGCGTTCGCGAGGGGGTCTCGCATTCGCAAAGAGGAACTGGGATCATGCGAGGTTGTTCATCGCGCTCACAAAGGGGAAATAGTTGGCATGGGTTTTTGCCTTCACGTTCGCGAAGGGGAGCTCGCGTTCGCGAAGAAGAGCTCGGTAAAGCATTCGCGAATAGCAATGTTGGGCAACACAATTTTTTGCTTCACGAACGCGAGGGACTTGTCGCGTTAGCGAAGAAGTTAGGTCTGGACAAAAAGTTTAAGTTCTGAAAATGGGACTTCGTCCCATTTTTCATTTTTGACGGATTGGAGCTCGGGGAAAGGCGATATTTGGGTGGTTTTCAAAGACAACAACGGGGTAAATATTTTTAACACATTATTGGTCAAATTACCCCAATCCATGATTGTTTTTAACATTTAATGGATGAATTAAGTTGGAAAGATTAGAAAACCCTATTGGTTTAATTTGAAAATTTGAGGGTCGTTGATGTCGGAATTAAGTAAAATTGGTATGTTTAGACTCGTGGTTGAATGGGCTTTCGAATTTTGTAACGTTTGTTGGGTTCCGAGACGTGGGCCCCACGGACGATGTTTGAGCTAAATTTTGGATTTTTATGGAAAATTAATATTATCTTATGGAATAAATTTTATTGACTGAATCGAATTATTTGTGGCAAGATTTAAGGCGTTTGGAGGTCAATTCACGAGGCAAAGACATTGCAGAATAAAGAATTACACGGTTTGAGGTAAGTAACAGTTCTAAATTTGATCCTCAAGGTATGAAACCCCAGATTATGTGTTATATGATTTGTTTTGAGGTGACGCACATGCTAGGTGACGGGCGTGTGGGCGTGCACCGTAGGAATTGTGACTTGGTCAAATTTCATGGAACTGTATAGTTGTATTATCTGTTGATACCAGTACATTCTCTATGTGTTAGAGAAAATTGAGCTGAGACTTATATTATAAATCATGCTTAGACATATGTTGTTATTATTGGTACCCACTGAGGTCATTTCTGTGGTTGAAAAATATGTTCAACTTGTAATTTCACACTCAGTCATGTTTATTCATTTCATATCATATCTCAGTCTCTATTGCTATTTTTAATACATCATATTATCATTTTGGGCTGATTATCATGATTTTTGAGAGCCCGAGAGACTGGAGAGGTTGATGTCATGACCCCAATTCACCTTCCGTAGGATGTCGTGATGACACCTAGTCTCTAAGACTAGATAAACCGAACAAATTGCGGAATAACATAATAAGAGTCTGAAACTCAAATCTCAATAATTGTAATAAATAAAAACTACAACTTAAAGAACTAAAATCTCCCAAAACCCGGTAGAAACAAGTCATAAGATTCTAAGACAAATACTAATTGTCTCTATACATCAAAGTTTACTAAAGTAAGGAAAACAACATGATAAGAATAAAGGGGGATTCCGAGGTCTGCGGACACTGGCAGATGTACCTTGAAGTCTCCGCACACAGGTAGCTCACTGATATCCGGGCTGGTAAGCGGTGTATGGTTATGCACAAAAAAGATGCGTAGAAGAGTAGCATGAGTGCACCATAACGGTACCCAGTAAGTGCCAAGCCTAACCTCGGTAGAGTAGTGGTGAGGTCAGGTCAGGCTCTACTAGAAATAATAAAAAACTATGATAGAGGATATAATAGTATAATGAAATGACTGAAGAGAGAACAACACATCGAAAAGAGGTAAACAACATAAGCGCTCCCGAGATGCCGTCTCGTAGTCCCAAAAGTAAATGTTCAACAAGGGATCCCCCGAGATACTGTCTCGTAGTCCCAAAAGTAAATATGCAAGGGGATATCCCGAGGTACCGCCTCGTAGTCCCAAAAGTAAATATGCAGTACTGGGGGATCTCCCGAGGAACCGCCTCGTAGTCCCAAAATAAATATGCTGTACAAGAGGATCTCCCAAAGAACCGTCTCGTAGTCCCAAAGTAAATATGCAGCAGGTAGTCGGAGGAACAACAAATTTTCAGTAAAAATCTTACAGTTAAAGATTTAAATCAAATAAAAGAAAGCAAGTAATTCAACTAAGTATGTTGCACATATTGCAAGTAAGAGTTAAGGCACATAGACATGTGATACTAGGCTAAACATGATCATTACATATACTAAAGCAATTTAATTAAAGAATTTAAAAGAAAACTACTTAGCAATAACCGATATTTCCAAATTTAGCTTGTGTGCGCACTTGCCACCTCGCGTATACGGCGCTCAAATATCATAAAATATTACAAGAGTATCAAATCCTAAGGGGATTTCCCCTCCCCCCCCCTCCCGCACAGGGTTAAAGAAGTCACTTACCTCGAATCACACTCAATCACTCAAGTAGAATGCCTTTCCCTCAATTTTTCAACTTCGATCGGCTAGAATCTAGTCATAATTAATTTGATTAAGTCAATACAAATTATAGGAATAAATTTCATATGAAAATACAAATTTTCCAACAAAATCCGAATTTCAACTCAAAAATCGCCCGTAGGGCCCACATCTCAGAATTCGACAAATGTTACAAAATATGAACTCCCATTCAACTACGAGTCCAACCATTCCAAAATTATCCAAATCCGATATCAACTCGACCTCCAAATCATCAAATCTTATTTCCAAATCCCTAGGCCCAAATCCCTGATTTACGCCTAAAAAACACATAATCTAATCGGATTATTCGATGATAATTCAATATTATGGAGTAGAAATGATCACAAGTGACTTACCTCAACAATTCTCGTGAAAACCTCGCTCAAAATCGCTCAGCCCGAGTTTGAAATGCCCAAAAATGGCAAAAACTTGGAACCCCTCTGTTTTTGTAATATCCAGGGGTTTCTGCTTCTGCGAGATTTTAAGTCGCATTTGCGGTCTCGCAGATGCCAGAATTCCTTCACTTCTGTGGACAAGAAATCCGCTTCTGCGAAGCCGCCTGGCCCCCATCATTTCTACTCCTGTGATCGAACCTTCGCAGGTGCGATGCCGCTTCTGCGGACCACCTGTCCGCACCTGCGACCGCTGCCTCACCGGCCCCTCGTCCGCTTCGGGGCTTGCCATGCTCGCTTCTGCAAGGTCGCACCTACAAGCCAATTTCCGCAGGTGTGTTTGCATCAGATGGCAGAAACTTTCAGGTTTTCTTCTAAGTTCGAATTCGATCTGTTAACCATTTGAAACTTACCTGAAGCCCCCGGGACTTCAACCAAATACACCAACAAGTCCTAAAATATCATATGAACTTATTCGAGCCTTTAAATCACGTCAAACAAGCTAAAACCACAAATGATATCCCAATTCAAGCCTAATGAACTTTGAAATTTTACATTTCTACAAACGATGCCAGAACTTATCAAATCACGTCTGATTGACCTCAAATTTTGCACACAAGTCATAAATGACATAACATGCTTATTCAAATTTTTCAGAATCGGATTCCGACCCCGATATTAAAAATTCAACTCCCCGGACAAACTTCCATACTTAAATTTATATTTTCGCCATTTCAAGCCTAATTTAGCTACGAGCTTCTAAATAATATTTCAGGCACGCTTCTAAGTCCAAAATCACCATACAAAGCTATTGGAATCATCAAAACTCTATTCTGGGGTCGTTTACACATAAATCGACATCCGGTCACTATTTCAATTTAAACTTTAAACCTTGAAACTAAATGTTCCAATTTATTCCAAAACCTCACCAGACCTGAACCAATCACCTCGGCGAGTCACATAACAACTGTAAAGCATAAATAGAGCATTAAATGGGGGAGTGGGTTTGTAATACTCAAAACGACCGGCCGAGTCGTTACATTCTCCCTCTCTTAAACAAACATTCCTCCTCGAACGGGTTTAGAATTATACCTGGAGTGATGAAAAGATGTGGATAATGGTTGCACATATCATGCTCGGTCTCCCAAGTCGCCTCCTCGACCGGATAACCCTCCACTTTACTTTTACTGAAGCAATGCTCTTCGATCTCAACTTTCTAACCTGTCTGTCCAAAATAGCGATTAGTTCCTCAACATAAGATAGATCCTTGTCCAACTGGACTGAGATGAAGTCTAACACATGAGATGGATCGCCGTGATACTTCCGGAGCATGGAAACATGGAACACTGGATGAACTGCAGCGAGATTAGGTGGCAATGCAAGTCTGTAAGCCACTTCCCCAACTCTCTCAAGGATCTCAAAAGGCCCGATATACCTAAGTCTCAACTTGCCCTTCTTCCCAAATCTCATAACACCCTTCATGGGTGAAAACTAAAGCAAGACCCGCTCACTAACCATGAATGCAACATCACGAACCTTCCAGTTCGCATAACTCTTTTGTCTAGATTGGGCTGTATGAAGTCGATCCTGAATTAATTTAACCTTTTCCAAAGCATTTTGAACCAAGTCTGTACCTAATAGCCTAGCTTCACCCGGCTTGAACCAACCCACTAGAGACCGGCATCGCCTACCATATAAGGCCTCATACGGCGCCATCTGAATGCTCGACTGATGACTGTTGTTGTAAGAAAACTTCGCAAGTGGCAAGAACTGATCCCAAGCACCCCCAAAATCTATCACACACGCGCGAAGCATATCCTCCAATATCTGAATATTGCGCTCGGACTATCCGTCTGTCTGAGGGTGAAATATTGTACTCAACTCTACCCGAGTACCCAACTCACGCTGTACAGCCCTCCAGAACCGTGACGTAAACTGCGTACCCTGGTCAGAGATAATAGACACCGGTACGCCATAAAGCCTGACGATCTCGCTAATATAAACCTAAGCCAGCTGCTCCGAAGAGTAAGTAGTAACCACAAGAATGAAATGAGCCGACTTGGTCAATCTATCCACAATCACCCAAACTGCATTGAACTTCCTCTGAGTCCGTGGGAGCCCAAAAACAAAATCCATCGTGATCCGCTTCCATTTCCAGTCTGGAATCTCTAACTTCTGAAGCAATCCACCCGGTCATTGATGCCCATACTTCACCTGCTGACAATTTAGGCACCGAACTACATATTCCACTATATCTTTCTTCATCCGCCTCTACCAATAGTGTTGTCTCAAGTCCTGATACATTTTTGCAGCACCCGGATGAATGGAATACCGCAAACTATGAGCTTCTTGGAGAATCAACTCACGCAAACCATCTATATTAGGCACACATAGCCTGCCTTGCATCCGTAATACACCGTCATCTCCAATAATGACTTCCTTGGCGCCACTGTGCTGAACTGTGTCTTTAAGGACAAACAGATGGGGGTCATCATACTGACGCTCCCTGATACGATCATAAAGAGAAGACTGAGAAACCACACCAGCCAAAACTCGGCTCGGCTCGGAAACATCCAATCTAACAAACTGGTTGGCCAAGGCCTAAACATCCAAGGCTAAAGGCCTTTCTACTACCGGTACATATGCTAAGCTGCTCAAACTATCTGCCTTATGACTCAAGGTATCGGCCACTACATTGGCCTTCCCGGGATGATAGAGAATGGTGATATCATAATCCTTAAGCAACTCCAACCATCTCTGCTGCCGCAAATTAAGATCTTTCTGTCTAAATAGATGTTGTAGACTCCGGTGATCGGTGTAGACCTCACAAGGGACACCGTACAAATAATGCCGCCAAAGTTTTAAGGCATGCACAATAGCTGCTAACTCTAGGTTATGTACATGATAGTTCTTCTCATACACCTTTAACTGTCTGGATGCGTAGGCAATCACCCTACCATCTTACATCAACACTACGCCGAGACCAATACGCGACGCGTCACAATACATAATATAAGACCATGTACCTATAGGTAATACCAATACTGGGTTGTAGTCAAAGCTATCTTAAGCTTTTGAAATATCTCCTCAGATTTCTCGGTCCACCTGAACGGAGCACCCTTCAGGGTCAATTTGATCATAGGTGCAGCAATAGAAGAGAAACCCTCTACAAATCGGTGATAATACCCTGCCAAACTAAGGAAACTCCATATCTCCGTAGCTGAGGACGGTTTGGACCAACTCTGCACTGCTTCAATCTTCTTCGGATGTACCTTGATCCCTTCGCACGAAACTATATGACCCAAAAATCCCACTGAATCAAGCCAGAATTCACACTTTGAAAACTTTGCATATAAATGTTTTTCTCTCAAAGTCTGAAGCACAGTCCTCAGGTGCTGCTTATGATCTTCCCGGCTCCGGGAATACAACAGAATGTCGTCAATAAACACAATGATAAGAGAATCAAGATAGGGATGAAATACACTATTCATTAAGTGCATAAATTCTAATGGGGAGTTGGTCAGCCCAAAAGACATCACAAGGAACTCGTAATTACCATACCGAGTCCTGAAAGCAGTCTTCAGGATATCTGGCTCCCGAATTTTCAACTGATGATAGCCTGAACATGAGTCGATCTTAGAGAATACTCTGACACCCTGAAGCCGCTCAAATAAGTCATCAATATGTAGCAATGGATACTTCTTCTTCACCGTGACCTTGTTCAACTGGCGGTAATCAATACACATACGCAAAGAACCATTCTTCTTCACAAATAAAACAGGAGCACCCCAAGGCGATACACTGGACCGAATGAAGCCCTTATCAAGCAACTCCTGTAATTGCTCTTTTAATTCTTTCAACTTTGTTGGGGCCATACGTATGGTGGAATAGAAATGGGCTGAGTGCCCGGTAACAAATCAATGCCAAAGTCAATATCCCTGTTGGGTAGCATACCCGGAAGATCCGTTGGAAATACATCAGGAAAATCCCTTACTACATGAACTGACTCCACGGTAGGAGTATCAACACTAACATCTCTCACATAGGCCAGATACGCATCACACCCCTTCTCAACCGTTCGTTGAGCCTTAAGAAATAAAACAACCATGCTAGGAACATGATCCAAGGTACCTCTCCACTCTAGCCGCGGTAGACCTGGCATAGCCAACGTCACCTTCTTGGCATAATAATCAAGGATAACGTGATAGGGAGACAACCAATCTATGCCCAAAATAATATCAAAATCCACCATACTGAGTAATAATAATTCAGCTCTGTCTCAAAACCACTGATAACAATCAAACACGATCGATACACGCGGTCAACAATAATAGAATCACCTGCGGGTGTAGATACATAAACAGAAGAACTCAAAGAATCACGGGATACGCCCAAATACGGGGCAAAATAAGATGACACATAAGAATAAGTGGAGCTTGGATCAAATAAGACTGATGCATCTCTATGACAGATAGGAACAATACATGTGATAACAGAATCAGATGCAACTTCCTCTGTCCTAGCAGGAATAGCAAAATATATGGCCTGGCCTCACCCTCTAGGGCGACCTCTACCTGTCTGACCTCCACCTCTAGCTGGTTGTGCAGGTGGAGTAGCAACTGGTGTAGTGATCATGGCCTGAGAAGCCTGAGGGCCCTGTGGAATAGGTGGGGCCTACGAAATCTGTGGAGGTGCACCACTCTTGAATTTGGGGCAATCCCTAACCATATGACGAGTGTCACCACACTCAAAACAAGATCTCGGAGGACGTGGGTGTTGTGACTGACTCGGGGCTGATCGACTGGACTAACAGCTAGAAGCACTCTGTACATGAGGTACACTAGACACTAGCGGTGCATAATTGGGATCCTGGGGCATAAGAATGGCCAGAGTACCGTTGGCAGCTGGAAGTGTTGAATAGACAGGACAACTCCTATAACCCCTACCCTGACGAGTTGTAGATGGGGCACGAGAACTGTTATACGTGCCAGAATCTCGGGGTCTCTCAACTTCTCTCTCTTCTCTCTCCCGGATCTACATACCATCCAATCTCCTAGCAATAGACACCACCTGCTGGTATACGATGTCCATATCCAACTTTCGGGCCATACTGAATCTGATACTAGGGTGGAGCCCCTTAATAAATTGGTGAACACTCTCTCAAACAGTAGCAACCAAGGCTGGTGCATGCCTAGCCAAATCACTGAATCGGACTGCATACTCTGACACGGTCATACAACCCTGGCGCAACTGCTTAAACTCTGTGCGACATGCATCTCTAAGACTTTGAGGAATATACTCAGCCGGACTATGCAACTTTGAGTCCAAGTAAGTGTAGATGCCTCAGCCGGACTATCCAACTCATATGTCCGCCACCACTGGTAGGCCGCTCCTCTAAGTTGGAATGCCATGAAAGAAACCCCACTGAAATCCACAATACCCATAGTACGGAGGATGGTGACATTTCTCAAGAAAACCCTGAGCATATTCTAAAGCTAAACCACTGAAAATTGGAGGGTGGTACTTCTTGTACCTCTCGAGCCTGAGTTGCTCCCCCTCTGAAACTACTGCCCTAAACTCGGGCCGAGCTGTGACAACTGGCTGCACTGGTATAACCTCTGGGGCATGGTCAACTTAGGCCCGTGGCTCTGGGTACGGGCGACGGGAGTCTGTGCTCCTCCCCAGGCCTGAGATGTGGTAGCAGCAAGTGGAATCAACCCTGCCTGAGCTAGAGTGCCAAACATGCTCAGAAACTTGGCAAAGGTCTCCTGAAGTGCATGGGTAGTAGCAGGCATCTCAGGTGTCTGCCCTCCAACTGGAGCTACTGGTGGCTCTGCTGCAGCAGCTCGTGCAGGTGCTCTGGCTGCACCACGTGGTCTTCTACGGCCTCTGCCCCGACCTCTTATGACTCCAATAAGGGGTGTGGGAGTTTGATCATCGGATCCAGTTATGCGTGTCCTTACCATCTGTAAGACAATAGAAAGACAAGAGTTTAGAACTTCGAACTCAATAATGCACACGATAAGGAATCAAATAAGTAAACATTTTCCTAACAGTTCCATAGCCTCCTAAAGATAAGTATAGACGTCTCTGTACCGATCCGCGAGACTATACTAAACCTGCTTGTGACTCATAATATCTATGAACCTAGAGCTCTGATACTAACTTGTCACAACCCCAATTCACCCTCTGTAGGATGTCGTGATGGCACCTAGTCTCTAAGACTAGGTAAGCCTAACAAATTGTGGAATAACATAATAAGAGTCTAAAACTCAAATCTCAATAGCTGTAATAAATGGAAACTGCAAGTCAAAGAACTAAAATCTCTCAAAACTCAGTAGAAAAAAGTCACAAGCTTCTAAGACAAATACTAATTGTCTCAAAACATCAAAGTTTACTAAAGTAAGGAAAACAACATGATAAGAATAGAGGGGGACTCCTGTTACAACCCATGTTTTCGTACGTACGAGTCGTCATAAGTCAATTGATGTAAGCTCAAA
>AWOL01S0091495.1:0-11246 GCA_000715115.1 Nicotiana otophora | reverse complement strand
TGAGCTTACATCAATTGACTTATGACGACTCGTACGTACGAAAACATGGGTTGTAACAGTTCCATGGGAATGCGTATTGTCTACGTGCAATTAAACAAGGCTAACATCAAGAATACATATCCACTCCCGCATATTGATGATTTATTTGATCAACTTCAGGGTACTAGGGTGTTCTTAAAGATTGACTTCAGATCGGGGTAAGATGAATCAGGGCTTCAGACATTCCTAAGATGGCTTTCAGGACCTGTTATGGGCATTAATTGTTCTTGGTGATGTCTTTTACTTTTACTAATGCGCCAACATCATTCAATCATTTGATGGATAGTGTGTTCCAACATTATTTGGATTCTTTTTCTAATGTGTTCATTTATTATATCTTGGTATATTCTCATAGAAGGGAGGAGCACGAGCAATATTTGAGGACGGTGCTTCAGGTTCTCAGTGATAAGAAGTTCTATGCTAAGTTCTCCAACTATAAGTTCTTGCTGGATTCAGTGACATTCTTGGGCCACATGGTGTATAGTACAGGGATCAAGGTAGACACGAAGAATATTGAAGCGTTTCTGAGTTGGCCTAGACTTTTCATGACCACGGAGATCAGAAGTCTTCTAGGTTTGGCTCGTTATTATTGTCATTTTGTTTAGGGGTTCTTGTCTATTGTAGCTCTATTGACTAAATTGACTTAAAAGGGTTGTCTAATCAGATATTCCGACAAGTGTTAGGAGATTTTTCAGAAGCTCAAGACTGCTTTGACCGTAGCTCCAATTTTGGTATTACCTTCAGAATGGGGGTCGTATACGGGCTATTATAATGCTTCGCCTGTTGGTATTGGGTGTGTGTTGGTGCAGCACAGTAGGGTGAGTGACTATGCATCGTGCTAGTTGAAGCTAATGAGAATAACTATCCAGTATATGAGTTAGAGTAGGCAACTATTCTGCACGTGCTGAAGATTTGGAGGCATTACTTATATGGCATGTGTTGTGAGGTGTATATGGATTATCGGAGTCTGAAGTATATTTTTAAATAGAAATATTTTAATTTGAGGCAGTAAAGATGGTTGGAGCTATTGAAGGAATTTGATATTACTATTCTTTATCATCTGGAAAGGATAATGTTGTAGCATACGCCTTGAGCATAAATGTGAAGAGTATGGGGAGTTTAGCATTCATTCCTATTATGGAGAGGCCTTTAGCTATAAATGTTCATGTGTTGGCCAGTAGATTGGTGAGATTGGATATTTCGAATCGAGCAGAGTCCTTGATTGTGTTCTTTCATGGTAGTCCTTGTATGAGCGCATTTAGGCCCGCTAGTATGATGATCCCCATATTCTTGTCCATAGAGACACGGTGCAACAAGTGGTTCTAAGGAGGTAACTATTTTTGATGATTGTGTATTCCGACTTCAGGTTCGTGTGTTACTAATGTCAATGGCTTGAGAGAGTTTATTCTTGAGAAGGTTCATAGTTCACGATATTCTATTCACCCAAGTCCTACGAAGATGAATCATGTTTTTAAGTAATATTATTAGTGTACAAGGATGAAGAAGAAAATTATTGGGAATGTTTCACGGTGTTTGAACTGTCAATAGGTCAAGTATGAGCATTAGAAACAAAGTGGTTTGCTTCATAAGATTGATATACGAGAGTGGAAGTGGAAGCTCATCACTATGGAATTTGTGATAGGATTGTCACGGACCTTGGGGAAGTTTGATGCCATTTGTGTCATTGAGGATCGGGTGAAAAAATCAACGCATTTCATCCCGGTTATGACTTCCTACACTTCGGATAGGTTGGCTTAGATCTACATCAAAATAATTGTTTGCATGCATGATGTACCTGTCTCTATCAGCTCAAACCATGGCAGTTAGTTCAGTTTGCACTTTTGGAGACCTTCAGCGTGAGTTAGGTACGTAGGTGGAGTTGAGTACTGGGTTTCACCCTTAGAAAAATGGGCAGTCCGAGAGGTCTGTTAAGATCTTGGAGGATATGTTAAGGGCATGCACTATTGATTTTAGATGCCAACGGGAGTAGTTTCTACCATTAGTGGAGTTTGCCTACAACAACAATTACCAATCTAGTATCTAGATGGCTCCATCTGAGGCCTTATATGGGAGGTGATGTTGTTCTCCAGTTGGTTGGTTCGAGCCCAGTAAGGCTAGGCTATTGGGCACAGACCTGGTCCGGAATGCTTTGGAGAAGGTGAAAGGTGAAGTTGATTTGGGAGTGGCTTCGCACAATTCATTTCAGGCAGAAGAGTTATGCTAATAGGAGAGTTTGTGATGTGGCATTCATGGAGGGTGATAAGGGTCTTCTTAGTTTCACCTATGAATGGTGTTATGAGTTTGGGGAACAAAGGCGTGCTGAGCTTTGGGTACATTGGTCCTTTTGAGGTATTGGAGAGAGTCGACGAGGTTGCATATCGACTTGCTTTGCTTCCTAGTCTTTCAGAAGTTTTACCGGTGTTTCACGTTTTTATGCTTCAGAAGTATCATGAAGATAACTCACATGTTTTGGACTACAGCAAAGTGCAGTTGGATCAGAATATGGCTTATGAGAAACAGCCGATGACCATTTTGCTTAGGTTGGTTCAGAAGCTCAAGTCTAAGGAGATCATGTTTGAGAAGGTTCAGGGTAGAAGTCAATCAATCAAGGAGGTGACTTGGTTAACCGAGCAAGATATGCAGAGCATATATCTTCATCTACTTGGCATTTTAGGATGATTCGAAACTTGTTCGAGGACGAACATTTATTTAAGAGTGGGAGAATGTCAGGACCCAGTCGGTCGTTTGTGTCTTTGAGCCCCATTTCCCCTTTTGATGTTTCCCGTATGCTTTTTCATTGTTTTGGGAGTTGTGGGGATGGTTTGTTTTGTGGCGGAGTGGTTTTGGAGTAAATTAGAATATTTATTTCTATTATTGGAAACTTTAAGTTATAAGAGTTGACCAAGGTTTGATTTGTGTGTAAACGACCTCGGATTCGTGAATTTGTGATTCCAATAGGTTCTATGGTGATTTTTGACTTAGGCGTATATTCGAATTTAATTTGGAGGTTCCTAGGATGTTTTGGCGCTATTTACCAGTAGTTGGAAATTTGAAAGTTTGGAGAGTTCCTAAGTTTGACCGGGAGTTGTGTTTGATGCTATGGGGTTTGGATTATTTTTCCGCGACTTGGAATAGGTTTCTTTTGTTATTTTAGACTTGTGCGCAAAGTTTGGTTGTAATCCGGAGTGTCTAGGCTTGAATCGGATGCTTGGTTTGAAGTTTGAAACTTTATGAACTTAAGAGAAATTCAAATCATGTTTTGGCATTTGCTTCGTTGATGTGACGTTATTGTATGTGTGTGGAGGCTTTGGATAGGTCTGAGTAGTGTTTATGTATGTGTTGGTATGGTTAGACGGGGTCCCATATGGCTCGGCTGAGTTTCAGACCACCCGGAGCATTTCTGGTGTTGAAGATTTTTGTTATTATCAGGTTCTTCATCGCGATCGCAGAGATAGCATCACGATCAATGAGTATATTTTGGATCTGGGTTGTAAGGCCCCTCAAAATTTCCTGTAAGTCTTAGGCCATAAAGCATGCTCATGTGTCGATTAATTTATGTTTTGCCTATCATAAGAGATTAAGGACTACAACCAAGTTGGATGATCATGATAATAAATGTAGGAGGTATATTGGATGTGCTTTAGGGTCTAAGGAGAGCCCAAGAACTAAGCCATGTTGGGAATGTCACAACCCCAATTTCCTTCCGTAGGATGTTGTGATGGCACCTAGTCTTTAAGACTAGGTAAGCCTAACACTTACTGAATTAATGGCAAAATTTAACCAAAAACTATTAAATATGAAATAGAAATTTCTATACAAAGCCAACAATCCCAAAACCTGTAGTACACGTCATAAGCTCTACTGAGTTCACTAGAAAATCTCTAAGTATAACTGTTCCGGAATAGAAATAAATTGTACAAAAATAATTTCCGAAGGTGACTCCGAGGCATGCGAACGCGACGACAGGTGTACTTTGAAGTCTCCACAACAATATCCGATCCGCTATCTAACAACCTACAGACTCCGAAGTACCTGGATCTGTACAAAAATGTGCAGAAGTGTAGCTTGTGTACACCACGGTCGGTACCCAGTAAGTATCAAGACTATCCTCGGTGGAGTAATGACGAGGTACAAGTCAAGACACTCACTAGACAAAATAACCTGTGTAGTATAGAAGTATAAAACTAATAACGGAAAGCGAAAATCTGTAAATGGAAACAAGAACCAACAAGTGATATAAATAATAAAGCAATAAGAACACTGTAAAGTATCATTAAAACCAAATAAGTAAACACAAAGGATAATCAATTAATTAAGCCCTTCTACCACAAGTTCACAATGAAATCACTTTGTGGTACTTCATCTCATAGTCACAAGTCACGGGTCTCAACCCACCATCATATACTCACGGTACCTCGTGCCCATATCTCGCATCACAACCGCCCGAACAACTCACGTGCCAAAAAATCTCAATCCACCAGGCATGCTCATAGGCTCACATTCACAATCTGCCCGGCATGGTCATAAACTCACAATCACAACCCGCCCGGTATGATCTCAGGCTCACATCCACAATCCATCCGGTAAGATCACAGGCTCACAAATCAACATGGAAACAGATAATACAAGAACACATGGTCATGATCAATAAATGTCAAATTTCATACTCCCGAGCTAGTATAAGTGACATGATACGGTGTATGCTTGTGCGAGTGTACTAGTGCAGCCCAAGTCAACAAGTAATACAAAGACATCAAATAGCTCATCGAAATAACAAAGCAAGTCATGCAAGGTGTATGACAAACACAGAGAAAAGCACACCATCACACGAAAATCACCAACACAATGTCTCCAACCATCACACATCATCTCTGACATTGCCACCCTTATCTCTTTAATAGTCACCTGTATCACTCCGCCCTGATGTTATCATTAGCCACCATTATCTCTCATATAGCCACCGGTATCACTCTGTATAATAGCCATATTTATCTCTTCTATAGCCACCCGTATCACTCTGTATAATAGCCACCCTTATCGCTCTGCCCAGACAATAACATAATAGCCACCCGTATCACTCCGTATATTCAACAACAGTGAGATGCCACCTTTATGCCCCGCATAACAACAACGGTGAAATGCCACTCGTATACGCCTCATAATAACATATGTGAAATACCACTCTTATAATCCGCATAACAACGGTGAAATGCCACGCTTATACTCCGCATAACAACACCCAAACCACACAACAATTCACATATGCTATCATCACAACATATCAACTCGTATCACCAGTGCCCGTAGGCCACAACCTTTCCAAAGATTCAATGATATCAATATTTTCCCAACAAATAGCCCACGACTTAGCACAATNCCCTTTTGATGTTTCCCGTATGCTTTTTCATTGTTTTGGGAGTTGTGGGGATGGTTTGTTTTGTGGCGGAGTGGTTTTGGAGTAAATTAGAATATTTATTTCTATTATTGGAAACTTTAAGTTATAAGAGTTGACCAAGGTTTGATTTGTGTGTAAACGACCTCGGATTCGTGAATTTGTGATTCCAATAGGTTCTATGGTGATTTTTGACTTAGGCGTATATTCGAATTTAATTTGGAGGTTCCTAGGATGTTTTGGCGCTATTTACCAGTAGTTGGAAATTTGAAAGTTTGGAGAGTTCCTAAGTTTGACCGGGAGTTGTGTTTGATGCTATGGGGTTTGGATTATTTTTCCGCGACTTGGAATAGGTTTCTTTTGTTATTTTAGACTTGTGCGCAAAGTTTGGTTGTAATCCGGAGTGTCTAGGCTTGAATCGGATGCTTGGTTTGAAGTTTGAAACTTTATGAACTTAAGAGAAATTCAAATCATGTTTTGGCATTTGCTTCGTTGATGTGACGTTATTGTATGTGTGTGGAGGCTTTGGATAGGTCTGAGTAGTGTTTATGTATGTGTTGGTATGGTTAGACGGGGTCCCATATGGCTCGGCTGAGTTTCAGACCACCCGGAGCATTTCTGGTGTTGAAGATTTTTGTTATTATCAGGTTCTTCATCGCGATCGCAGAGATAGCATCACGATCAATGAGTATATTTTGGATCTGGGTTGTAAGGCCCCTCAAAATTTCCTGTAAGTCTTAGGCCATAAAGCATGCTCATGTGTCGATTAATTTATGTTTTGCCTATCATAAGAGATTAAGGACTACAACCAAGTTGGATGATCATGATAATAAATGTAGGAGGTATATTGGATGTGCTTTAGGGTCTAAGGAGAGCCCAAGAACTAAGCCATGTTGGGAATGTCACAACCCCAATTTCCTTCCGTAGGATGTTGTGATGGCACCTAGTCTTTAAGACTAGGTAAGCCTAACACTTACTGAATTAATGGCAAAATTTAACCAAAAACTATTAAATATGAAATAGAAATTTCTATACAAAGCCAACAATCCCAAAACCTGTAGTACACGTCATAAGCTCTACTGAGTTCACTAGAAAATCTCTAAGTATAACTGTTCCGGAATAGAAATAAATTGTACAAAAATAATTTCCGAAGGTGACTCCGAGGCATGCGAACGCGACGACAGGTGTACTTTGAAGTCTCCACAACAATATCCGATCCGCTATCTAACAACCTACAGACTCCGAAGTACCTGGATCTGTACAAAAATGTGCAGAAGTGTAGCTTGTGTACACCACGGTCGGTACCCAGTAAGTATCAAGACTATCCTCGGTGGAGTAATGACGAGGTACAAGTCAAGACACTCACTAGACAAAATAACCTGTGTAGTATAGAAGTATAAAACTAATAACGGAAAGCGAAAATCTGTAAATGGAAACAAGAACCAACAAGTGATATAAATAATAAAGCAATAAGAACACTGTAAAGTATCATTAAAACCAAATAAGTAAACACAAAGGATAATCAATTAATTAAGCCCTTCTACCACAAGTTCACAATGAAATCACTTTGTGGTACTTCATCTCATAGTCACAAGTCACGGGTCTCAACCCACCATCATATACTCACGGCACCTCGTGCCCATATCTCGCATCACAACCGCCCGAACAACTCACGTGCCAAAAAATCTCAATCCACCAGGCATGCTCATAGGCTCACATTCACAATCTGCCCGGCATGGTCATAAACTCACAATCACAACCCGCCCGGTATGATCTCAGGCTCACATCCACAATCCATCCGGTAAGATCACAGGCTCACAAATCAACATGGAAACAGATAATACAAGAACACATGGTCATGATCAATAAATGTCAAATTTCATACTCCCGAGCTAGTATAAGTGACATGATACGGTGTATGCTTGTGCGAGTGTACTAGTGCAGCCCAAGTCAACAAGTAATACAAAGACATCAAATAGCTCATCGAAATAACAAAGCAAGTCATGCAAGGTGTATGACAAACACAGAGAAAAGCACACCATCACACGAAAATCACCAACACAATGTCTCCAACCATCACACATCATCTCTGACATTGCCACCCTTATCTCTTTAATAGTCACCTGTATCACTCCGCCCTGATGTTATCATTAGCCACCATTATCTCTCATATAGCCACCGGTATCACTCTGTATAATAGCCATATTTATCTCTTCTATAGCCACCCGTATCACTCTGTATAATAGCCACCCTTATCGCTCTGCCCAGACAATAACATAATAGCCACCCGTATCACTCCGTATATTCAACAACAGTGAGATGCCACCTTTATGCCCCGCATAACAACAACGGTGAAATGCCACTCGTATACGCCTCATAATAACATATGTGAAATACCACTCTTATAATCCGCATAACAACGGTGAAATGCCACGCTTATACTCCGCATAACAACACCCAAACCACACAACAATTCACATATGCTATCATCACAACATATCAACTCGTATCACCAGTGCCCGTAGGCCACAACCTTTCCAAAGATTCAATGATATCAATATTTTCCCAACAAATAGCCCACGACTTAGCACAATATATATAGAATCTCAATAACAATAAAATGAATGAAAAAGTAACTCAACAAAGAACAACACCCCCTTTAAACACAACTTCAATTAGAATAGATTAATGATTCTCGACTACTCTAAGGTGTAGTTCCCCTGCACAAAGTTAGGCAAGATGCTTACCTAATATAAGCTAGACTGATACTCTAAAATGACCTTCTCGTATGAAACAACCTCCAGACGGCTCAAATCTAGCCAAATTAATTTAATATCATAATTAAAAACCATAGGAAACAATTTCGGATAATAAAGCTTCAATCTTTAATGAAAACTAAAAAGTCATTCCCGGGCCCGCACCTCAGAACCCGATAAAATTTATGATATCTGAACACCCATTCAATGACTAGTCCAACCATACTAATTTCATCTAATTTCGACTCTGAATTGATGTTCAAAACCCAATTATTCTCTTTAGAAATATTTTTGATAAAACTTCCCAATTCTCCAATCAAAACATAGATTAATTAACAAATTAACTATGGTAATAATTTTCAAATAAAAACATTAAGATTAGATACTGACCCCCATGAAAAGACAAGAAGAACGCCACAAAAATCATCTCAATCGGAGCTCTAAAACTCAAGACATGCTCAAAATACCAAAAGAACGCAGTCTGATTTTTTTATACACATGCATTTCCGCTTTTGCGCCCAAAAGGCCGCACCTGCGTATTTCCAGCTATCATTTCCGCTTTTGCGGACCAGTTTTCACACCTGTGCGGACCCAACTTCGCATATGCGAAGCACCAGCACCAGCTCTCATCTCCGACACTAAAATGAGCATAACTTCCTCATACGATGTCCAAAGTCGACGTTTCTTTTTGCTATGACTCCGTAATTATGATACGGATCTAGTGCTTCAATCAAAACAGAAATTGGAGCTCATTTTATTAGTTTGGAACAATTTATGCTTGAAGGAACGACGTCGAAATATCAAAACCGAGCGCAACACAACCCAAACCTATCAAAAACTCACCCGAGCCCCTTGGGACCCCGTTCGAACATACCAATAAGTCCCAAAATATAATGCGGACCTGCTCGAGGCCTCAAATCACATCAAAATTACGAATCGCACCTCAAATCGAACTTAATGAACTTATGAACTTTCAACTTCTACAACTCGTGCTGAATCATATCAAATTAACTTGGAATGACTTCAAATTTTGCATGCAAGTCCCAAATGACACAACTGAGCTATACCAACTCTTGGAATCGAAATCCGAACCGGATATCAATAAAGTCAACTCTTGGTCAAACCTCTCAACCTTCCAAACCTTCGACTTTCCCATTTTTGCCAAAATGCATCAGATCAACCTACATACCTCCAAATCAAAATACGGACTTACTCCTAAGTCCAAAATCACCATAGGAAGCTATTGGAATCATCAAAACACCATTCCAGAGTCGTTTACATAAAAGTCAAACCCTGATCAACTCTTGCCACTTAAGCTTCTACAACAAGAATCATTCTTCCAAATCAATCCCGAATCATCCGGAAACTGAACCCGGCCACAGACACTAGTCATGATACACAATACGAAACTGCTTGAGACCTTAAGCCACCGAACATAATGCTAATTTATAAAACAACCGATCGGGTCGTTATAGGGAACTAGGCAATGGATTAAAGTTTCAAATTAGTTTGCGCAAGACCTAATTTTAGACGAGCCCAACTCGCAAGATATAAAGAGTTATGTGGTGTATTGCCTATCAAATGGAAGATGTACAAGTATTGTTTTTAATGCTTTAAACCGTTCATTATTTAGAGGTCCCTACATAATGTTATGGTCCTTTTACTGGAGGGTAGCTGACCAGCCACAAAGCTGCTTAGCTACGTTGCATGCGTAGCTGATAATAGAATGTGGAACCAATGAGGGTTTCAGAGACTTGATCCTTGTGTAGCTACACAGGAGGCGTGCGTAGCTACGCACAATCACCATATTAAAAAGGGTATTTCAGGAGCTCACTTCTCCCATTTCACTTAGTCTTTGGAGCTCTTCTCCTCTTTCACAAGACCCTTAACTCCTCATATCTTCAAGATGAGTAATCCCCACTATTTTGGTATTTTATCCCATCAATCACACCGTAGAACTAACTCATACCACAATGAAATCATTAAGAGCCTGTTTGGAAAGCCACTTAGGAATTGTATTTGTGTCTAATTGTGCGTAATTACACAATTTGGCATGTTTGTCTAGCCAAGTAATTACTTAGTTATCATGGAATTGGGTGTAATTACATTCTCCAATTCTCGAGGGGAAGGTGAGAATTGGTGGTAATTACACTGTGTAATTACAAGGTAACTTTTGAATTTCTTTCCTTTTTGTTTTCATTTTAATTTATTTTCCTTTTTAACATTCTATTTCCATTATTTTAATTTCTTTTCATTTTATTTTTTATTTTAATTTTACTTTTAAATTTCTTTTTTAATTTTAAAATATATTTTTCTTTGTGCATTATTTATCTTTTATTTTTCTACCTTTACTTCTTGTGACTCCATATAATTGCTCGTACATTTTATTTCTTATTTGATATTTTCTTCATTTAGCGTAATTGTGTTATTAGTCTATAATTTGAAATATATTAAACTTTTTTTGGATTTTGAAATCTATATATTTCTATAAAGGAGGGCCTAGAAAACCTGATGTGGCATATCTCTTTCTTCAAGGATTACATTTATCTTTTTCCTCGTATTCTTAACATTTTTCACATTTTTTCCATTTATGCGTACATTAATAACCCCAAAAGTCATATTTTGCAATCACCGAAAAGTCACGTCTTTAGAATTACAGCCATTCCCTTCATCTTCTTTCTCACATTCGTTGCTTCTTGATCTCTGTCGCCTTCTTCCTCTCCTTTTCTTCTCGTCGGTCCCTTCGACTGCTTCTCCACCGTGGAATGCTTGGCTGCTGGTGCTTTTCACCGCCATTACAGAGAGATAAGGATTCGGAAAGCAAAGTAGCAAATTCAGAATGGGTTCATGGCCATTCCAACTCCATTAGTCTAATTGCTCATTATCTGCAGGTATATAGTAGTGAGCATAAAAACAAGTGGGATCGAAATCCCTTGTAACGGTAAGGCCTTATTAACTTGGCTAATCGTTTCTATCTTAAAACCCTATTTGCATTTTCTATTTATTTGCTTTGTTGGATTCTATCTACATTAATCATAAGCGAAGTCTTGATTTCTGAC
>AWOL01S0091490.1:12526-26927 GCA_000715115.1 Nicotiana otophora | reverse complement strand
TATATATATATATATTCGCCGATTATTTTTTGTTTAATCGATTGAATGAGCAACCATTTATGTTAATTCTTATAAGAAAAGAAGAATGGTGTGTTATGTTCTTAAATAGGTCTCGAGTTTAAATCTTGACACAAGTCATCCTCAAGAGAGGCAGTTTTAAGTACCTAGGGTCGGTTATCCAGGGATGGGGAGATCGACGAGGATGCGCACACCGTATAGGGTGAGGTGGATGAAATGGAGGTTAGCATCTGGAGTCCTGTGTGACAGGAAAGTGCCATTATTTCTCAAAGGTAAGTTTATGGAGCGATAGTTAGGCCAGCCATGTTGTATGGGACAGAGTATTGGCCAATTAAGAACTAAATGGAAGTAGCAAAAATGAGGATGTTGAGGTGGATGTGCGGGTACACTAGCATGGATAAGGTTAGGAATGAAGTTATTCGGGAGAAGGTGGGCGTGGCTCCTATGGATGACAAGATGCAGGAAGCGAGGCTCAGATGGTTCGGGTACGTGCGAAGGAGAAGCTCAAATGCTCCGGTAAGGAGGTGTGAGCGATTGGCTTTGGCGGGTACGAGAAAAGGTAGAGGGCGGCCTAAGAAGTATTGGGGAGAGGTGATCAGGCAGGACATGGAGTGACTTCAGATTTTCGAGGAAATGACCCTTGATAGGAAGGTGTGGAGGTCGAGCATTAGGGTTGTAGGTTAGGAGGTAGTTGAGCAATTTCTATTTCGTACCGGGTGTGAGACTAGCCTGATAGGGTTTCGTCTTAGATTGTTAGTGGTTAATGTTGTGTTCACACTATTCTTCTGTTTTCCATAGTATAGGGCCTTATTTACTTGTTATTGTTGCTTTCCATCTATTTTCGGGTTCTTATGTCGCTGTTATTATTTCTATATTTTTTGTTGATGGTACTGATGTATTTATTTTTTTCGTCTTCTTGAGCCAAGATTCTTTCCGAAACAGGCTCTTTATTCCTTCGGGGTAGGGATAAGGTCTGCGTACTCACTACCCTCCTCAGACCCCCACTTATGGGATTTCACTGAGTTGTTGTTGTTGAGTTTAAATCTTGAGAATTAAAATTTCTCGATTGAGAGTATTGAGCATATCTCTCTCAATCTGAATCGGTGATCCGGTGAATTTGGAATAATAATAATATATTATTATTGATATTATTATTATTATTATTATTATTATTATTGCTGTTATTATTATTAAAAGGCACGGGATATGTTGGACTAATATGTTAGTTAAATGGTCTAGGGTTCAGCCATAGATTAGGAAGCATTGAGATCGAATCCAATTCCTCTCAACACCTCGAAGCCAAGCTTAGGATTCTCCAAGAAATTAGAAGGGTTTCATGAAATTCTAACTGTCAATCAACGTAGCAAATTATATATATTTGTAGACATGTTCTTACTTTGGTCCAAAGAGAAAGTTAATAAAGAACTCATTATAACCACAGGCGGATCCAAAGCTTTCAAATTAAAGTTGAGCATGCATTGAAAGGTATAATTTAGTGTCATGCATTGATGCTAGACGCCAGAATATATTCTAGGATTTAATGAAAAGAACAGCATAGGCAATTTTTTTTTATGATATTCCCATGTGGCCCTCTAGTGCAAAAATTGTCCAATCCTTTTCCTTTTCGCTACAATTTGGCGAAAAGTTAAGGAGATACCATTACCCCATTAGCATTATCTAGAATTATAATTAATCTCCTCGGTGTACAAATATTTCGCATTCACACAGAAAATGTTACACCCCAAAGAATATGATACATGCAATCTACCCATGCAAGTATTAGTAACTACTTCCACGACTCAAACCCGTAACTTATAGGTCATGAATTAAGGCTTCTACTAAAGCAATTATAGACTTTACTCTCATTTGTAATCATGTTGTTTTATAATTGCTTGGTAGAAGGTTTGAACGCAATAGCCATAGTTCTCAATGATAAATGCCTTCTTTGTGATTGACCCTGCTCCTTGACCAAAGTCAAAAGCTTAAAGTATATTCTAATTCTTATGGAACAGAGTCTTTTCTTGGGGTTTGATATTGCTGGCTTGCTGCCAATTTCATCTTCACCAATTAGTGTAAGGTTTCAGTTCTTTCAATTTTCTCCTTTTTCTAACTCCTCCTGTACTATTTGTGGACCTTTGAAAATTAAGAAGGGATAATACATAAGATGCTCTCTGAACTTGTCCAAATAAATGAGTTTTCTACTCAACCTTTACAGGTGTTTCAATATCATCCTATATTTGTTAGGATAATTTTTTGTACACCCTTGTAAGTCATCTCCCATTAATGATATGTTGTGTAGCATACACGCGCCATCTGGTGATGCCACGTATTTAAATGAAGACTTAAGAGAGTATTTTAGTTTGATTATAATTAATTATTTTAACCATTTTTTACGTTTAAAAACGATATCTTTTGTAGTCTAATATTTACCCCAACCTATTTACCTTATCAGTTCATTTTACCCACCCCATAAAAAATTTCCAAGTCGACGAAAAAATCCTAATCTCAAATCCGTCTGAAATTCAATCTTCCCAACTAAAATTGAAGAGATAAGATGAATGTTTCTTTGATTAAACCTAGTTAGAACCTCAAATTGTTGTTATATTTCACTGATATTTTTGGTTTTGATGAGTTGTTGGATTTGTTCGAGTTACAAGGAAAGGGGTTCATTCACTGTTACAATCTTTCTTCGATTTGGATTCTGGACAGAACATATGCTTTTTAAAGGTTAGTGTTGTTTGTCGCGTTTATGTTATTTTGAGCTCTAGGATTTTCTTCGTCACAGTAATAGTGCTGAGCTTATTGTTGTATGTGGTTTGATTTTGTAGATATTAGTCTGATATAGTTATATATCTACTTTGCGTTTGGTTTAAAATGTCTTTTGAATTAGTCACAGTAAGATTCTTCCTTGGAGAAAAAATTTCCATGGACAAGCTAAACTCCTTTACGGAGGAGGATTATATAGGTGGAGTTATTACTTCTGTACTTAATGTTGATACAGATAGATTCTCCTATTTTGAATTTCTAGGTTATGTTAAAGACTTTGGCTATAATCCTTCTTCTGCTCGTATTTATGTAAGACTACCTTATTGTACTTGTTTGGTAGAAATTAAAGTGGATAGGGACATTATGGGTATTTGTCAAGTATTAAAAAATGAGGATATCTTGGATGTATTTGTGGAGAACATGGTTGATGAAGTAGTAGTGGTCCTCCCTCTCTTAGAATGTGGTCAAGACCTTGGGGGAAGTGAGGGTTTGGGCACATATGAAGAGGCATCCACTAGTGCTCCTGCTGAACCAAGTGCTCCTTTTGATACTACTGCCCTATCTGAACTTGCTGCCCCATCTGAACCTGCTGAATCTAAAGATGGTTTTAGTACTGAAAATAGCTCAGATTCAGATCATGTAGTGCTATTTGAATAAGGGGAGAAGGATTATAGTAGTGATATACATGAGGAGTATAGGTCATTTAGGGAGGAAAGAAGAACTGAGCAGAGAAAAAAGAGGAATGTTAGAGTTCCTGCAGCTGAGGGTATTAAGTTAGGAAAAAAAACAGTAGATGTGGGTTATGATGAATATGAAGTTAGGAGAGAGTCAAGACAAAGGAATCCTTTAGAGGGTAAAATAGGAGGTGATGAGTCATATTATCCTTCTGATGAGGCTGGCAACTTTGAAACAGATTCAAATATTGATGATGATGAAGGAGAGGGAGAGGTTAATCAAAGGAAAACCAAAACAACAAGAAGAAAGATTAAAAAAAGAGTGACATGTGACCCAAACTGTAAGCAAATTGTGTGGGAGCTTGGTCTTACATTTGAGAGTGTTGACAAGTTTAGAGAAGCTCTTACTAGGTTTGCTGTTGAAGAAAAAGTTGATGTGGATAAATATGTTAATCAACCAACAAGGGTGAGGTGTAAGTGCAAGGATTGTTGTCCTTGACATCTATTTGCTAGCTATGACTCTAGGACTAAAGACTTTGTTGTGAAGAAGTACATTCCAATACACACATGTGAACCTACTAACAAGAACAAATTGTGCAACAACAAGTACTTGGCTGAAAAATTCAAAGACAGAATAGGAGAGCAACCTAACATTAGGATATTCAAGTTTCAACAGCTTGTAAGAAAAAGAATTAGGTTTGTATGTTGGGAGATTAATTTGTAGGAAAGCAAGGAACAAGGTTTTGAATGATATAATGGGTGACCATGTGCTGGAGTATAGTAGAATTTTGAACTATAGAGATGAAATGCTTAGGTCTAATCCTGGTAGTACGTGTGTTGTTAAACTAAGTGAAGAGACTTTCAAAGGTGGCAAGAAAATATTTGTTGGCTTCTACATCTATTTTGATGCATTTAAAAAGGCCTTCAAGGCTGGTTGTAGGCCCTGTATTGGATTGGATGGATGCTTCTTAACGTGTGTTTGCAAGGGGCAATTGCTTGTTGCTGTCTGTAAAGATGGTAACAACCAGATGCTGCCCCTATCTTGGGCAGTGGTTGAGGTTGAGAATAAGTTCAATTGGACTTGGTTTTTAAGGCTGTTGAAGGATGACCTTGAACTTGGAGATGGGATAAATTTCACATTCATAACAGACATGCAGAAGGTTAGTATTATGTTCATTATTTTATTCTTATGCCATCTTTGTGTTTATTTTCTTCCGTTGCTTCCATAAGTCTTACTGATATGTTATTGCATTTTCTTCTGTTCTTCTATGTAGGGATTGTATCAAGTAATGGATGAAGTACTGCCAAACTGTGAACATAGGATGTGTGCTAGACATATCCTAGCTAATTAGTCCAAGAAGTGGAGAGGCATTGAAAGAAGAAATTATTCTGGAGGTGTGCCAGAAGTACTTATGAGGCAGAATTGAAAAAGAATCTTGACTTCATGGAAAGATTAGGTGGTAAAGGAATCATTAATGACATGTTGTGGTATAACAAAGAAAGGTGGTCTAAGGTATATTTCAAGTTCTTTAGCAATTGTGATAGTGTGGACAACAACATGGCTGAAAGCTTCAACTTCTAGATAATAGAGCCAAGACATAGGACAATTATAATAATACTTTATGAAATCAGAGTGAAACTGATGAGGAGGATTGGGCAATTGAGAGAATTTGCCAATAGTTGGATCTGTGACATCTCACCAATGACATTGAAGGTTTTACAAGACAACACAACCAAGTCAATGAAGTGTGATATTATGTGGAATGGAGACACATGATATTAAGTGAAAGAAACTGAATATCTGAAATATTTAGTTTCTTTACAAACCATGACATGCAGTTGCAGATCTTGGATGCTAAAAGGCATACCATGTGCTCATGCAGTAGCTGCCCTTCACTTCAAAAAGTTGGAGCTAATTAACTTTGTTGCTCACTGTATACCAAAGAGACTTAAAATTGTACAACCATTTCATTCAGCCTGCCTTTAAT
Organism: Nicotiana otophora; assembly: GCA_000715115.1. NCBI lineage: Eukaryota > Viridiplantae > Streptophyta > Magnoliopsida > Solanales > Solanaceae > Nicotiana > Nicotiana otophora. The sequence goes on along the minus strand of AWOL01S0091490.1, from coordinate 21,481 downwards.
ATGTCAATGTGGCCAGACTCACAGATTGTATCTGTTATTCCACCAACAGTCAAAAAGATGCCAGGGAGGCCAAAGAAAGTTAGAAGAAAAGAGCAAACTGAAAACAAGACATATAAGCTGTCTAGGAGAGGATTTGAGATGACATGTAGAGCATGTAATAAGAAAGGCCATAATAAGAGAGGGTGTCATAAGACCAAGGCAGCAGCTTCAACTGCAGCAACAAGTGGAGTAGAAAATGCAACAACTAGTGCAGCACCAAGGGGCAGTTCTAAGTCTCCTGCAGCACCAAAAATTGGAAGAGAAAAGGGTAGACCAAAAGGTTCTACCAATAAGACAAGGCCCTACAAAAGACCAAGAGTGGTTGGAATGGGGGTGCTTCAAACAAAAAATGGTTACACTATCCTTAATGTAAGGCCTCTTATTACCTTTTGTATATCAAAAAGTGGTACTATTTGTTTATACTAAAAAATATCATCTTTCTTTAACAGCCGGGAATGCCTTCGAGTAGGCCCAGAAATATTATATCTTCAGCAGATGTCACTGGAGATATTGGGCACACACCATCAACTGGAGTAAAGTGGAAAGGAAAAACAGCAGTGACACAAAGAGAACTCCATCATATGAGAGGAAAAAGGTCATTCAGACAAGGTCAAGAGCTACACAGTTAAGTCAAGGAAGCTCCACTACACAATCCTTACAACCTTGGAAACCTTAGGAATATTTTCTGTACTTTGGCAGTATATTAGCAACTGTGATTGCAATGTTTTGTTTTAGCAGCTGTGACTGCAATGTTTTGTATTAGCAGCTATGACTGCAATGTTTTGTATTGGCATATGTAACTGCAATATTTTGAGTTAGCATTTGTGACTGGTACAATTATGCAATCTTTAGTGTTTGCAGCTGTATTGTATGACTAATGAATGGTGTTATTAAGGAGAAGCAGTGACTACATTTTAACCTTGATTATTGACTGCACTTATGATATCTTTCTATTAGGAGTTGTCACTATATATTCAGTTTCTTTCAATACATTTCAAGGATTCAATATGCTTGAAAAAAATAATTTAGAATAAAAACAAACACCAACTTCATTCCAAAAAGAGATAGTACATAACACAAAATGATTCACCCATATTGATTTGTATCATACACCAACAAGGTTCAACAAAAAGAGAAACAAATAGCCTATGTCAACTTCAATTCATCCTCCTTCACTTGAAACCTAATACTAACACCAATAATTAAACAACATAAAATGATAAACCAAAGAACCTTCTCCCTTTTCCTTGATCGAGCAACTTTGCTCCTCCATTTCTTCTCTCTTTCTTTCATCTTCTCCATTTCAGTTTCCAAGTAATCTAGTTAAATGCGTATCTTATCAATCTCATGTTCATCCTTCTTTGCTGCCATTAGATTGTCCAGTTTTTCAAACACTTCAACTTGGCTCTCAAGTTTTTCAATCTCTTATTTCAATTTAGGAATAACAAAATTTGATCTAGGGTCAACTTCTCCATCCCTCCAACGCCAAAAATCACATGCTCTAGCACCATATCATGAATAACAACAAAATTGGTATTTCAGAGTTCTATTTCTTCATATCTTAACTTATTTAATCTTGAAAATTAAATCAACTTACCCCATAGTATGGACAAGCCCAATACCTTCTACTAGGATTCCTAGGGATCCAAGAAGTCAATAATGGCAGCAAATATCCATGATTAGATCGCACTTCTTCAGTAGATGCATGACCGTCCTCTTCCGTTTAAAGCCTACTCAACCTTTTCGAACCCATTATATACTAAAACTGCAGTTCAAAACACAAGAAAAATAGAAAATAATTAAGTAGAAAAAGACGGAATTTAACTCAAATAACCAAAAATTAACTACTTTTGCCTTCAAAAATCGAATATTGAACGTCAGTAGTGGCTGATTTGGTAGTAGAATTAAATTAGAGTTAGTGAGGTTGGTATGGTGGAAGAATAAATAAGGTGGGTCGGGTATTAAATTGGAGGAAAAAGGAAATATATTACCGTTGGGGGTTGTAATTAGTGCTGACAATTCTTTTTTATTTTTTTTTCGTTTTCACGATTAAATCATAGCAATAAACGCGCCCCTTTGTAGTTAGACACAACGCGCATGGGAGCTGGCTTATAAGGGTGCAGGAAAAATCAATCCTAAGAAGTATATGATGGTATTGGGACACCCGTAAAGGTTAGGTTTAAAAGTCATTTATCGGGACAAGTTAGGGATGCATTTTATGTATTATCTCAATTAAGAAAGAAAGATAAAGGAAGATTTTCTCTTAATACCTATCCAATTGGGCCGTTTGGTAGCTAAAGTGTGTACATGACCTTAGTTAAAGTAGGTTGTATTCTCACATGAACAATTAATCCGAATAACAGCTTGTTGGCCCAAGTGAAGTTTGTTTTGATGATTGACAAAGGAACTCAAGCATGAACCAGGTCCATACACAGTGTACACAGACACGGGCAGATTCGAGCATAAGGCATGCACGTGAAGGAGATAAACTTAAGTGGTTATATCTGATATCTCCTGAACGAAAAGGTTGCATAAATGATAAGGAGAAGGACTCCTTACTCGAGAGAACTCTATCCTAGATAAGGGAGGAGTTAGAAGTTGAAGATAACTAGAACTCTTCCACCATGGGAGAGTATAACATTAGAACTCTAGTTATTTCCCATTCTACTAACTCTATATATTGCATGATGTTCTCATTTTATAAGTACACACAAACGCTGAAGTTAAACGTGAGTTGAGAGCAAAATAGCAAGGCATTTTACAAGCAACTCTTGTGTGATTCAAGTGTGCAAATTTGAAGCTACATGAACCAGATAGAAGAACTAGTTCCAAGTGTCTGTCTTTTATTCTAATTCAATTGTAGTAGGTCTTTTCAAATTGTACCTTTCAGCTTTATCTAGAGGCAATTATATTAGGTACTCTGAGTATTGAATTTAGAGTTAACTTGAAGTTGTCGCAATAGTTAGAGGTTAGTTGCCACAACGAGATTAGAGGTAATCCTTAGGTTTACAAAGAGTTTTGTAAATGCTGTTTTGGCTTAGTGATTTAGTGAAGTATTGGGAAAAATCATACTGAGTAGTAGGTCATGGTTTTTTGACCTTTTGAGCAAGGTGTTTTCCATGTAAAAATACTCATGTTCTTTACTTTCCGCATCTACTATTTCTGCAACAGTAGTATAAGGAACACATAGAAGAACCAGGTCTTTCTATAATTAGTGCACACAAAAATTGGATACCATACAAATCGCCCCTCTCTTATGTGGCATTAAAGTATAAAACACCAATTGGTATCAGAGCAGGTTATCCTTGAAAAGGCTTACACCTTAGGAGAAGATCAACATGAGTGCACCACCTGGAAACTAGGAAGGGCAATCCACTGCTAGGCCACCACTCTTTAATGGCCAGAACTACTCTTGGTTGAAAAACAGGATGAAAGATCACATTATAGGAGAGGACTATGAGCTATGGGACATTGTTACTGATGGTCCACTGGCTACCTTGAAGATAAATGCTGAAGGAGCAGAGGTGCCAAAGACAAGAGCGGATTGCACTGCTGAGGACTTGAAGAAATGAGAGAAGAATGCTAAAGACAAGAAATGGCTTGATTGTGAACTTGGTCCAGATGAGTACAGCAAAATCCAAAGTTGTACCACTGCTAAGCAAATTTGGGACACATTGCAAGTGGCTCATGAAGGAACACCTCAGGTGAAGACATCCATAGAAACTCTACTTTATTCTCAATATGAGAACTTTGCTATGAAGTAAGGAGAAACCATTCAAGAGATGTACACAAGGTTCACTACACTAACAAATGAGCTAAAATCTTTTGGAAGAATTATTCCCGAAGAAGATAGAGTCGAGAAGATACTGACTAGAGTTTTGACTATCACTTGAGAAATCAAAATCACTACCATTCAGGAATCAAAGAATATTGCCACTCTTCCATAGGATGAATTAATTGGAAATCTCACTGCCTATGAACATAGGAGACACACCATGAAAATGGATGTACCTAAGAAAGAAAAGAGCTTAGATATCAGAATCATCGAAGGTTTTGATCTAAAAGATGATGAAATGACTATGATAACCAAGGACTTCAGGAAGTACCTGAGAAGAGAAAAAGGTTCTTCAAGAAGTGGAAGCTATAGCAAGTCAAAAGTTCCTTAAAAAAAAACCAATGATGGCTGCTACAAGTGTGAAAAGAATGATCACCACATCAAGAACTGTCCTTTATGGAAAATCGAATGGAAGAAGGAAAGAGCTGAACGAAGGAATAGGAAGAAGGAACAGGTTCAACCCAAGAAAAGCAACAACAAAGGATCAACCAAGGCTATGGTCGCTGCTTGGGGAGAAAGCTCAGATGATGATGATGATGAGGATTAACAAGGACTTATGGCCATTGGAGAATCTGATGAAGAAAGTGAGGTAACTGTAATTTATCTCAAAGACAAGATTAAATTATTCTCTAAAGAAAGGTTATCTGAGTTACTTCTAGAACTAATTGATGAATATGAGAATGTAAACAATGAAAAGGAAAAGTTTTCTAAAGAATGTGTGATTTTGAAGGCTAAGTGAAAAAACCTGAAACTTAGGGTTAGTGAAACTGTAAGTGAAAATACTGTGTTGAAGAACCAGGTTCATGCACTCGACTCAACTGTCCTAGAGCTTAGATCTGAAAATCTAAAATTGAAATTAGGAACAGGTAAAAAGACAGCTGATCACACACAACTCACTCTAGAAGAAAATATAGGAAAAATAAAAAATGAGTTGTATAAAAGGGATGAGCAGGTAAGAATCCTAAAGGAGGGTGTAAGCAAGGTCAAGCATGATCTAGACAAAACTTGTAAATAGAACAGGTCCTCTGATGCACTTTCATGACTACAAGAACACCATAGTAGCAACAGAAGAGGACTTGGATTTGGGAACCTGCACCTAAGTGGGATCCTAAAAGAAAGTACCTCACACTTCCTGAGAACAAGATTTGCACATACTGTGGTAAAACATGCCACTATAAAAGTGAATGCACTGCAAAAGAAAAGGCAAGTCAAAAGAACAAAGAATTTGTTCGAGGCAAGAATAGGCTACCGAGTTGGGCGAAAAAGAATTTGATTCATCCTTTTGCCTATAGAAAGGGACCCAAACTAGTTTGGGTTCCTAAGACTAACCCCTGATTTCCTTTTGCAGGTCCAAGTAAAGGGGAGCAACCAAATATGATACATGGATAATGGCTGCTCAAAGCACATGACAGGAAGCAAGAACCAATTCCTTTCACTTGAGGACCTTAAAAGAGGTAAAGTCTCCATTGGAAATGGTAATAAAGCTGAGATCATTGGGGTTGGAAAAGTAGGTAAGACTGATTCTCATTCTATTAATAACGTCTAATTGATAGATGGACTGAAATACAGTCTAATAAGTGTATCACAATTGTGTGATAGATGTAACATGGTAGCATTAACCTCTACAAAATGCTTTGTGATTAATCTTACCACTGACAAGATAGTTTTGCAGGGAAAATGAGTGAACAACATATATGTTGTAGATTTGTCCACACTTTCAAACAATAAACTCACTTGCTTAAGTATGTTGGATAATGATCCCCTCCTTTGGCACAAGAGACTTGGACATGCCGGTCTAAGTTAACTCAACAAACTAGTCTCCAAGGACTTGGTGATAGGGTTGCCTAACATTAAGTTCCAGTAAGATAAAGTTTGTGAGGCTTGTGCAAGGGGGAAGCAGGTAAGATCCTCTTTCAAAAGCAAGAAAGTGGTAAGCACCACCAGGACGATGGAACTGGTCCATATGGATCTATGTGGACCAATGATTACATTGAGTTGAGGTGGTAAGAGATATGTGATGGTGCTTGTTGATGATTACTCTAGATTTACTTGGACGTTGTTTTTAATATCTAAAGATAAAGCATTTGACATGTTCACTTCCTTTGTTAGAAAAACTCATAAACAACTAGGTAATCAACTTGCATCAATTAGGTTTGATCATGGTACTGAATTTGAGAATGCTAAATTTGCTGAATTTTGTGATGAGCATGGCATAAATCATAATTTTTTCTGCTCCTAGGACTCCATAACAAAATGGAGTAGTTGAAAGAAAGAATAGGACATTGGAAAAAATGGCTAGGACTATGCTTCTTTCTAGTAAACTGCCCCATAGTTTGTGGGCAGAAGCTGTGAACACTGCATATTACATCATAAATAGGTGCATGACTAGACCTCTTATTGAGAAGACTCCCTATGAGTTACTTAAAGGGAGAAAGCCAAATATATCCTATCTTATGGCATTTGGATGCAAATGCTTTGTGCACAACAATGGTAATGACTCCCTAGATAAGTTTGATCCCAGAAGTGATGAGGGAGTATTCTTGGGATATTCTTCACATAGTAAAACTTATAAGATTTATAACAAAAGTACTATGTGTGTAAAAAAAAAGTGTACATGTGATTTTTGATGAAACTAACATTCTTTCTAAGAGGCAGGAACATGATGATGAAGAAATTGGGTGTAAGAAACTCAAATGAAACCACAACCCAGACTGAAGCTACACCAGAGGAAGGAACATGTCCTTTCACCCAGGGCAACTTGACAGGGGGAACTGAACAAAGAGGAGCTGATCCTCAAACCTCGAGGGAACATGCCCATGAACCTGTTCCTCAACAACAAAACATTGAAGGAACATCTAGGGGAAACCAGTTGGTTGTGAAACCTTACAAGTATCAAAGTTCTCATCCCATTGAGAACATAATTACTGACCCAACCTATGGAATCAAAACCAGATCTTCTTTGAAGAATCTTTGTGCTTTTGATGCTTTTTTATCTCTTATTGAACCTAACAATGTTGTTGAGGCTTTGCAGGATGCAGACTAGGTAAATACAATGCAAAATGAGCTCAACCAATTTGAGGGAAGTCAAGTCTGGCATCTGGTACCAAGATCCAAGGACATATCCGTAATTGACACAAAATGGGTCTTTAGAAGCAAACTTGATGAAGATGGAACAATTACAAGGAACAAGGCAAGATTAGTGGTTCAAAGATATAGTCAAGAGGAGGGCATAGACTATGATGAGACTTTTGCTCCAGTTGCAAGATTGGAGGCAATTAGACTCCTTATAGCCTTTGCTGCTTACATGAAATTCACTCTCCATAAGATAGATGTCAAGAGTGTCTTCCTCACACTACTAGAAATTCGCTATTTTTCGACTACCAAAGTCAAAAAGTAGTCGAAAAAGTACCTATTGCGACTACTTTCTGACTGATTTAGAGTAGTCGGAAAAAGGTAGGTCGAAAAAACTTTTCCGACTACAGTAGTCGGAAATTTCTAACTACTATAGTCGGAAAAGCTTTTTTGCCAAAAATTCGAAAAGGGAGCTATTTTCCGACTGGAGTAGTCGGAAAATAAAATAATTATTTATTTTAAAAAGTATTTCTGACTACTGTAGTCAGAATATTATATAAATAATAATTATTTATTAGTTATTTCTATTTTAGTTTCCGACCACAATAGTCAAAAAATGCACTATTCTGAGATCATTTTTCGACTAATGTAATCGGAAAATCATTATGCTGGGCACATTTTTCGACTACACTAGTCGGAAATCTGGGTTGATTTTTGACGGAATACAGCCATTTTATTAGCACACCACATGCCAAATGACCAATACTATAAACAACCAATTCAACCAACCAATTCCAACTAAACAACCTAATAATCAAACTAACCAATTCCAACTTCAACAAACAAACATTCAAATCCCATAATATCAAACCAAAATATTAGTTAAAATCTAAATATTCAATATCAAGTCTACGTAGCTAATACATATCGACACTAATATAATAAAGTCTAAATATATATACCATATCATCCAAATCTACCATAAAGTCTAAATATAAAATCTAAACATCCAAGAATAGTAATCAACCATAAACTACTACTATGCATCAGATTCAATCTCTCCATCATCATAAGAGTGAGGCATGTATTTTTTCTGATTCAGTATCTTCATTATCCAATATTTAACCTAGATACGCTAGGTGTGCTTGATGATGGGGATGCAGCTGGAGTCGATGAAGTAGGCAGTGTTAAAGAGCTACCTTGACACACTTGCATTTAACACAAGGGCACCTAATTGTCCCTTCAATAAGAAAATCATTTAGCTATTTCGCATTAGCAATAAACCCCGCAACTCCTTCTATAAACTCCTCCCTCAATCCCTCACGATTAGGATGAGTCCTATTATACATCCATCGACGATGTTCAAATTCCATCTACATCAAGAGAAAAAAATATTGAGATATTCTTCTAAAGGTTCCTACTTTGAATAATTGTAATACCTTCAACACTATAAATTTAAAATTTCACAACAAAAAGTTAGATTGATTATATTCAAAATCATATCTACTAGTTTATAGCAGAATCAAAATTCAACAAGAGAAGTCTCACATGTCCAATTGACTAGTTAAATTTGCAACAACAACAATATTCGGAGAAAGTGCACTTAGTATTATGCTAAATAATTTAATTATTACATAGTATTATTTCATTAATTCATTCAAACTTAAAGTGAGTTGAATAACATGTAAATACAAATTAATAGTTAACTCCTAACATCAAAGTGAAACTAAAATTTCAAATTTACACAAAAGAAACCCAACCATTTAGTTATTAGTAAACAAGGTAACTTGAAGGATGAGGCAAGTCCTATGATTTAAATACGATATATTTTGCATAAACATATATTTAAAATAAAGATATATAGATATACATGTCGCAATAAGGACGAAACCAAGAAACAAAAGTTGTAATGGAGGATGAACCAATAGTATAGCCTTTCTTTAAGTCGAAATGGAGGATGAACCAGTAGCAAGCATTTGGTGAGTTGTGATATTTTATACTTCAATGCC